>MU701831.1:34622-73084 GCA_026770625.1 Nicotiana glauca | reverse complement strand
ATATTAAAATAAAAATAGGTTCAAAGGAACATATTCTCTCTAATACATTAAAATAGAGTAATATGCAATCATTTTGTATATTTTGTTTTATTTTTTTTTTATGATGAAAATAACTTAAAGAAGTCAAAAATAGTTGAAATAGTTATATTTGGCCTAAATTAAATATTTACCTGCTAAAAATGGGTAAAATTTTGGGGAGGGTCAAAAATCACATGTCAACACATATGAGGAGGAAGTGTCCTCGACTTCATGATGGTCAGTATTAGCAGAGGGGTCAGCCCTCATCTTTTGCTCTAATTTCTTCATAACCCGCCCAGCCAATTAGGGGTGGAGGTCAGGCAGCCAAGGGTCGCCCCAGAGGGGGGAAGGGTCGATCAGGCAGTGGCCATGCTCGTTTCTATTATATCCCAGGTAGGACATATGCCATTATGTCAGATGTTGTCATTACAGGTATTGTTTTAGTCTGCCATAAAGATGCCTCTGTATTATTTGATCCTGGTTCCACCTATTCATATGTGTCTTCATATTTTGCTCATTATTTGGGTATGCCCTGGGAGTCTCTTTCTTTACCTGTTCATGTATCTACCTCGATAGACGATACTATTGTTGTGGACCACGTGTGCCAGTCATGTGTTGTGATTATTTGGGGTCTAGAGACCCGAGTTGATCTATTGCTATTGAGCATGGTGGACGTTGATGTTATTTTGGGCATGGATTGGTTATCTCCATATCATACTATTCTAGACTGTCATACTAAGACGGTTACTTTGGCTATGCTGCGTGTACCGAGGATCGAGTGGCGTGGTATGACTGATTATATTCCTAGCAGAGTGATTTCTTTCTTGAAAGCCCAGCATACAGTTGGGAAGGGTTGTCTGTCATATATAGCTTTTGTGCGAGATGTTGGAGCAGAGACTCCTAGTATTGATTTTGTCCCAATGGTGAGGGATTTTCCTGATGTATTTCCTTTAGACCTACCGGGCATGCCACCGAACAGGGACATTGATTTTGGTATTGACCTGGTGTTGGGCACTCCGCCCATTTCCATTCCACCATATCGTATGGCTCCAGCAGAGTTGAAAGAGTTAAAGGAGAAGCTTCAGGAACTCCTAGATAAGGGGCTCATTCAGCCTAGTGTGTCACCGTGGGGTGCACCAGTTTTGTTTGTGAAAAAGAAGGATGGCACAATAAGAATGTGCATTGATTACAGACAATTGAACAAAGTAACAGTGAATAACAAGTATCCTTTGCCTCGCATTGATGATTTATTTGACCAGCTTCAGGGAGCGAGGGTGTTCTCTAAGAATGATCTCTGTTCAGGCTATCACCAGTTGAAGATCATAGATTCAGATATTCCGAAGACTACTTTCAAGACTAGATATGGTCACTGTGAGTTTCTTGTCATGTCTTTTGGGTTGACCAATGCCTCAGCAGCGTTCATGCATTTGATGAATAATGTATTTCGGCCTTATCTAGATTCGTTTGTAATCGTATTCATTGATTGATATTCTAGTGTACTCGCGTAGTCAGGAGGAGCATGCAGAGCATTTGCAAGTAGTATTGCAG
Organism: Nicotiana glauca; assembly: GCA_026770625.1. NCBI lineage: Eukaryota > Viridiplantae > Streptophyta > Magnoliopsida > Solanales > Solanaceae > Nicotiana > Nicotiana glauca. The sequence continues at coordinate 71,518 of MU701831.1, read as the reverse complement.
AGATTGAGGGAAGATAAGCTTTATCCAAAGTTCTCTAAGTGTGAGTTTTGGCTCGGTTCTGTGGCTTTCTTAGGACATGTGGTGTCTAGTGAGGGTATTCAGGTTGATCCAAAGAAGATAGAGGCGGTGCAGAGTTGGTGTAGGCCGTCCTCATCCATAGAGATTCATAGTTTCCTTGGGTTGGTAGGCTATTATCACCATCTTGTTCAGGGATTTTCATCCATTGCATCGCCCTTGACCAAGTTGATTCAGAAGGGTGCTCCATTTGTGTGGTCGGACGAGTGCGAGGAGAGCTTCCAGAAGCTCAAGACAGCTTTGGCCACAGCTCCAGTATTGGTTTTGCCATCAGTTTCAGGTTCTTATACAATGTATTATGATGCTTCGAGAGTTGGGATTGGTTGTGTATTGATGCAGGAGGGTAGAGTTATTGCTTATGCCTCTCGTCAGTTGAAGCCCCATGAGAAGAACTACCCTGTTCATGACTTAGAGTAGGATGCCATAGTTCATTCTTTGAAGATTTGGAGGCACTACTTGTATGGCGTATCTTGTGAGGTATTCACCGATCAACACAGTCTTCAGCATTTGTTCAAATAGAAGGATCTTAGTTTGAGGCAGTAGAGGTGGCTAGAGTTTCTTAAGGATTATGATATCACTATTCTGTATCATCTGGGAAAGGCCAATGTAGTGGCCGATGCTTTGAGCCGAAAGGCAGTGAGTATGGGGAGTTTGGCATATATTCCAGTTGGGGAGAGGCCCCTTGCAGTCTATGTTCAGGCCTTGGCCAATCGGTTTTTGAGATTAGATATTTCGGTGCCTAGCCGGGTGTTGGCTTGCGTGGTTTCTTGGTCTTCCTTATATGATCGCATCAGAGAGCCACAGTATGATGATCCGCATTTTCCTTGTCCTTAAGGAAAGAGTTCAGCATGGCGATGCTAGAGATGTGACCATTGGCGATGATGGTGTGTTGAGGATTCAGGGTCGGATCTGTATGCCCAATGTGGATGGGCTTAGAGAGTTGATTCTGGAGGAGGCCCATAGATCGTGGTACTTTATTCATCCAGGTGCCGCGAAAATGTATCAGGATTTGAGGTAGCACTATTGGTGGAGATGAATGAAGAAAAATATTGTGGGATTTGTGGCTCGGTGTCTCAACTGTCAGCAGGTGAAATATGAGCATCAAATACCGGGTGGCTTAGTTTAGCAGATGGTTATTCCCGAGTAGAAGTGGGAGCGAGTCATTATGGATTTTGTAAGTGGTCTTCGTCGGACTTTAAAGAAGTTCGATTCGATTTGGGTTATTGTGGATCGGCTGACCAAGTCCGCGCACTTCATTCTGGTGTGTACTACTTATTCTTCGGAGCAGCTGGTAGGGATCTTTATCCGGGAGATTGTTCGGTTGCATGGTGTTCCAGTGTCTATTATCTCAGATAGAGGTACTCAATTTACTTCTCATTTTTGGAAGACTTTTTAGCAAGAGTTGGTACTCAGGTGGAGTTGAGCACATCGTTTCATCCTCAGACGGACGGGCAGTCCGAGTGTACTATTCAGATATTAGAGGATGTATTCCATGCCTGTGTTATTTATTTCGGTGGTTTTTGGGATGGGTTTTTGCCGCTTGTAGAGTTTGCCTACTACAACAGCTATCAGTCCAGCATTCAGATGGCACCATATAAGGCCTTGTATGGGAGACGGTGTAGATCCCCAGTTGGTTGGTTCGAGCCCGACGAGGCTAGGGTATTGGGGACAGATTTGGTTCAGGATGCCTTAGATAAGGTGAAGTTGATTCAGGAAAGACTTCGTACAGATCAGTCGCGTCAGAAGAGTTATGCGGACTGGAAGGTTCGCGATGTGTGTTATATGGTTGGTGAGAAGGTTTTTCTGAAGGTTTCGCCTATGAAGGGTGTTATGAGATTTGGAAAGAAAGGGAAGTTAAGTCTGTGGTTTATTGGGCCTTTTGAGGTCCTTAGGAGGATTGGAGAGGTGGCTTATATGCTTGCCTTGCCATCCAGCTTGTCGGGTGTGCATCCGGTTTTTCATGTTTTTATGCTCCGAAAGTATGTTGTGGACCCGTCTCATGTCTTGGACTTCAGCATGGTTCAGTTAGATGGTGATTTGACCTATGATGTGGAGCCAGAGGCTATTTTGGGTCATCAGGTTCGGAAATTGAGATCAAAGGATATTGCTTCAGTGAAAGTGCAGTGGAGAGGTCGGCCCGTGGAGGAGGCTACCTGGGAGACTGAGCGGGAGATGCGGAGCAGATATCCTCACTTGTTTGAGGCTTCAGGTATGTTTCTTGACTAGCTCGAGGACAATCATTTATTTTAGTTGGGGAGGATGTGGCGACCCGACCCGTCGTCCCATGAGTCACTGCTCTTCCCCCATTTTCAGGTTCTTTATGCTTCATTATCGGTATTTGGTGTAATCGAGCCAATTTGGATTGGTTTTGGTAGGAAATAAGACACTTAGTCTCTTTAAGGAAGGTTTAGTCTGGACAAGTCAACCGGATGTTGACTTATGAGTTAGAAGGCTCGGATAAGATTTCCGGCGGTTCAGTTAGCTTCGGGGGATGATTTGTGACTTAGGAGCGTGACCGAATTGTGTTTTGGAGGTCCATAGCTAATTTAGGATTGAAATGCCGAAAGTTGAATATTTGAAGTTTCCGGTTAAGGGTCAGAATGAAATTACGAAAGTTGGAGTAGCTCCGTAGTGTTGAATATGACATGCTTGTAAAATTTCAGGTCATTAGAATGAAATTTGATAGGCTTTTTGATCGAAAGCATAATTTAAGAGTTCTTGGAGTTCTTAGGCTTGAATACTATGTTAAATTGGTTATTTGATGTTGTTGTGAGCGTTCCGAAGTTTTGAACAAGTTTGAACGATATCATTGGATGTGTTGGTACAATTAGTTTGAAGTTCCGGGAATTCTGGGTAGGTTTCGGGATGTTTTAGTGTGCAAATCATAGCTGTAGCAGGTCTAGAAGGGTTGCAGGCCTCGAAACTCACCCACGCGATCCGCACAAAATAAAGTGCGCCCGCGGTGAGTTCTGTGCGGACCGCACCAAAGTGTGTGCGGCCGCGGTAGGTTTTGTGCGGACCGCACAAAAGTGTGTGCGACCACGGTGAAGAACTTTCCCGCTGGTCCTACTTCGGAAGCTCATATCTTTTGATCTCTAAGGAATTTTGAGACGATTTAAAAATGACAGTGTGTGTGGCCGCGGTGAAGATATCACAGTTTGAGCATCTGTAGCGAAAGTTATGGCCAAAATACTAAAGCCTGTCATTGCAGAGAACACCTGTGCGGCCGCGGTCATTTTTGCGCGGACCGCACTTGTTTTGTGCGGCCGTTGTCGATTTTGTGCAGCCCGCGGGGGTGAAAATCTGGGGGTTACTCTATAAATACGAGGTTTTGGGTTTTATTTGATATTTTTCCCTAGAGAGCTTGGATTTTGACGATTTTTTGAAGGTTTTTCAAGAAGTTCATCGGGGTAAGTGATTCTAACTCAGATTTGGCTAAAGTACATGAATCTGTTATTGAATTCATCATTTAATTTGTTATTTGGGATGAAATTTGTGAATAAAATTGTGGAACCTTTCAAAAATATAAAATGATGATTTGAAGGACCAAATGGTATCGGAATTGGATAATTTTTGTATGGTTAGACTCGTAAGACTATAAGGATTCTAGTTTTGTGAATTTTTGTCAAAACTTGAAATATGGGCTCGGGGTCGGGTTTGACCAATTTCGGGAATTTTATGGTAATTTTGATTATTTTCAAGTGGGCCTTGTTCCCTTAACATATTTTGATTGTTTGTTACTGATTTCGGCTAAATTTGGAGCATCCGGAGGACGATTCGAGAGGTAAAGGCATCGCGGGCTAGAGTTTGGACCGGATAGAGATGAGTAATGATTATAAATGATGTCCTGAGGGTTTGAAACCCTGGATTTACACAACGTAGTGCTATATTGAGTTGAGGAACACGTTGTATGATGAGCGTGGAGTCCGTTACTACTGGGGATTGTGACTTGGTCCATCCATTTGCTGATTTTACCGTGTTTTTGACTAAGGCTTGTTTATTATTATTATTATGATTTGGCTAGTCGCCATGTTTGGGGCCTTGTGCCGACCTATAGAACCCTTAGGGGCATTCTTTTACTAATTATCCTCACTTTACTTGTTAAAAATCATATCCTCAGTTAAAAATCATACGAACTGGTTTTGAAATGCTAATCTTAAATGAATGTAATATGTGGGCTGAGATCCCTATTTTGTATTAGTATGCCCGAGAGGCTATGATCATATTGACTGAGAGGAATTGAGAACCCAATAGTGAGGATGTTTTATATGTTATGGACCGGGCTGCACGCCGCAGCAATATACTTATATGGATTTGGCTGCACGCCGCAACAAATGTAAATATTCTTACACGGATCAGGCTGCACACAACAAATGTATATATATATATATGGATTGGGGTGCGCGTCGCAACAATGTTGCGCTTGGGCTGTAGGAGCCCCTCCGGAGTCTACACATCCCCAGTGAGCGTAGTCGACTATTTTTATGGATCGGGTTGTGCACCACAGCGATATACGGATCGGGCTGCATGGTATATTTATGATTTTGGTTATTGTGAAAAGTATATGAATCGATTACCGAGGAAAAGTAACAAATAAGTGAATAATATGCTCGAGGAACGGATTTTATACTTGATTAATACTTGTTAAGCTACCTGTTCTACCTGGTTTTAAGGAATTTCACTTGACATCTTCATTATTTCCTTCTTAAATGGTTTTACTGCTTTGATATAGAACTACTTAGTGCCTTTTCGTGATTTCATATTGTCAGTCATTATTTATTTTTATTACTCACAGGGACGGAGTACTCACATTACTCGCACCGTGTGTGCAGATCCATGTACCCCTGAGGTGTAGTGCGAGCTCTTCAGCAGTTCAGTTTCCGCCAGAGTTATTGAGGTAGCTACATGACGTCCGCAGACCTGATGTTCTCCCTCTATCTATTACATTTCCGCATTCTAGACATATCTCTGTAGTAGACTTTTGAAATCTTGTATTTAGATGCTCAGACTCGTGACACCTGATCTAGCAGGCTATTGTAGAGATGTTTTATGGTTTTCCGCAGATATCATATATACTGTTTAGACTTCTATTGATATTAAATTGGCATTTAACTCTAATAGCTAATAAATAATTCTATATAAAAAGGGTTGTGAGTGTTTAATGGTCGGGCTTGCCTACCATTGTGTTGGGCGCCATCACGACCGGGGTTGGGGTCATGACATATACTTTGGCTTAGAATGGCCGTTGATATGACCATCAAAGAGTTATCGGTTATATGTGATTCAGACTTGCTGATTCATCAAGTAAAAGGAGAATGGAATACAAAGAAAACAAAATTTTTACCGCACTTACATTGTGTAAAGGAGTTGTGTAAGAAGTTTATCATGGTCGACTTCAAGCATGTTCCAAGATTTCAAAATGAGTTCGCAGATGCTTTAGCAACTTTATCTTCCATGATTCAACATCCAGACAAGAACTACATAGACCCCATCAAGGTGAATGTGCATGATCAACCAACTTATTATTTCCATGTTGTCACGACCCAAACCCCGCACTAGTCGTGATGGCACCTCTCGTGAAGACAAGGCCAGCCAACTAACCCAACTCGTCTCTTTCAAACATAGTTAAGCATAAATAAACAGCAAAAATATGACTTAATAGTATTAATTAACGAAATAACAACCCAACACAGCCCTAATTGGGGTGTCACAAGTCACGAGCATCTATCAAAAAGTAAACCCACTATAAGGTATATTATATACAAACCGGAATAACGAAGAAAGAGAGAAAAAAATAGTGCTGCGAACGCTGGCAGCCACCTCTTTAACTCATATAACTGTGCCTCTGATCGGCCCAAACCCACTACGGGGTGATAAATACATGCATCTGTACACGAGGTGTAGGGAATAAAGTGAGTACTCCAACTCAGTGAGGAATAAAGGTAAATAACAACTGAGCAGTAAGAAATCAAGTAAAGCAAACCATCATGCTGTATAGAAGCAGTGTACAATCCTTTGATAAAACAGTAAGGCTGTGAAATCTTTGGAAATATCTTGGCTGAGTTTAAAGCTTTAAAGCTCTTTTGAAAGTGATCTTTTCTACAGTTACGAAAATGATTTCAAAACAGATAGTGCTGATAAGCACAAAATAATCTGCCCATCGGGCACAAATACCACAGTATAATAGGTAAAAAGGCAAATAAATATGAAAGATGCGCACATAAAAGTTTTCCCCTTGGGCAATATCTCAAAACGGTACCAGCCCTTCGGGCTCACTCTCAGAAACACTCTCAGCCCCTTGGGCTCTCTCTCTTAGATCACTCTCAGAACAGTATTAAATAGTAACCGCTGCGGCGAGCAGCCCGATCCACATATTGCTGCGGCGTGCAGCCCGATCCATATCTCGCTGTGGCATGTAGCCCGATCCAGATGGATACACGCGCTCACTGTGGGTGTGCAGACTCCGGAGGGGCCCCTTACTGCCCAAGCGCAATATCAAGCAACCTCGTGTCATATAAAACAAGGCCTGAAAGTCTTCTCACATCATACTCGAGGCCTGAAAGTCTCCTCATATAACACTCGAGTCTTGAAAGCCTCCTCACATAACACTCGAGGCCTAAAAGCCTCCTCAGATCACTCAACATATCCTCACGTATGGCCCTCGGCCTCACTCAGTCCAGACAAACATCATAAGCCCCTCAGATCGATAAAATAGTAGTGCTCAGCCCAAACAATAGTGGAAATACAATTTATGTCTCAAAGTTCAATTAAAAACGGCTGAGTTTGTAAAATAGTATGATCAACAGGACTGAGTTCAAGTAGTATGTCAAATAGTGAGGAAACAATGATAAAATCCCCGAAAGGTTCAAATAATTTGCACGAAGCCCAACTATGGAAATCAGCCCAAATCATGACAATATCAAATAACTTTCAGTCAAATACACAGTAAAATCATCAATCGGGACGGACCAAGTCAAAATCCCTAACGGTGGTCTACCCTACGCTCGCTATCCGGCGTGCAAGTCACCTCAATATAGCATTATGGTGTGCAAATTCGTGGTTTCAAACCCTCAAGATATCATTTACAATCATTGCTCACCTCGAACCAGCGATATTTCCATCTAGACGCCTTGCCCCTCAAATCGGCCTCCAAGCACGTCGAATCTATCCAAAATCAGAGCGAATACATCACAATATGCTAAGGGAACAAAGCCCAAGCGAAAACAATCAATAACGGGCACAAACCCCAAAATTACCAAAACCCGAGCCCCGGTCCCACTTCTCAAAACTCAGAAATTTATACATCAATACGTTCCTTATCTCCTCGCGAGTTCATACACACCAAGAACTCTCAAATCCGGGCTCAAATGACCCTTCAAATTCCAATTTAAAATTTCAAAAACTCAAGACCTAGTTCTTCCCATTTTAGCCAAGTTTCCATGAATTTCAAGGTTAATTTCACACAAAAATCGTGTTTTAAGATCATAAAAATCACCTCCAAACAATCCCAGCCAAGACTTTCTTCAATTTCCATCCAAAAGCTCTCAAGGTTGCTCAAAAATGGTGGAAATAACCCTTAGCTTGCGGAACAAAATGGGCTTCTAAAACCCTTCTCTGGACAGGCATTTTCGCATCAGCGGTTACCTTACCGCATTTGCGACTACCGCTTCTGCGATTCCACCTCTACTTCTGCGGATCTCCACTATGCCCAGGACCTCTTTTGCGGTCAAATCTCGCTCCTGCGAACATCGCTTATGCGGTCAATCACACGCTTTCGCGGAATATCCCTCGCACACACGGACCGCTTCTGCGGTCGATAACCGCACCTGCGGAAAACAATCCGCTTCTGCGGAAATTCTCCAATTGACTAACACTCGCATCTACGCCGCAATCTTCGCCTATGCGGAACCGCTTCTACGGCCCCTTTTTCCGCAGATGCGGAAATACCAGATATCAGCAAACCAGCAATCTCACAAATCCAAAAACCATCCTGATGGCCATCCGAAATCACCACGAGGTCCCCGAGACCTCAACCAAAAGTTCCAACCCAATCTAAAACATCATTCAAACTTGCTCCAATAATCGAAACACCACAAACAACACCAAAACCATCAAATTACATCGGATTCAAGCCTAAGTTCTTCTAAAACTTTCGAAACAGCCCTTTGATCAAAAACCCGACCAGAACACCTCAGAATGACCTGAAACCTTACATACACTTCCCAAATCACTTAACGAAGCTATAGCAACTCCCGGAATTCCATTCCGACCCTCGAATCAAAATCCCACCTATCAACCGAAATTCACCAAAATACTAACTTCGCCAATTCAAGCCTAATTCTACACCGGACCTCCAAAATCACTTCCGATCACGCTCCTAAGTCACAAATAACCTAACGAAGCTAACCGAATCATAAAAACTCCGATCCTAGCTCATATACAAATAAGTCAACTCTTGGTCAAACCTTTCAAATTCAAAGCTTCCAACGGAAACTAGTCTTTCAAATTTATTCCCAATTTTCCTGAAACCAAAACCAATGATCTACATTAGTCTTAATGCATAACACAGGGCAATTCATGCCCGAGAACTGGCGTTCAAAGTGCAAAAGCTCAAAAAGACCGGTCGGGTCGTTACATCCTCCATATTTAAACACACGTTCGTCCTCGAACGTACCCAGAGTTGTTCTAAAATCCAATCACTCACTGAATAACCTTACCATGCATATACCTGGGGGTGATCCCATGTCACCCTGTCTCATATAGGTCTGATAACACATTGTAACTGAAGTTTCACGATCCGATCTAGCCCATACGCCATAGAACCACATTCCACTTTCCGAAATCATGCATAAGATCAGAACCCCACACCTCTATTCAGAATGAGTCCGATCCAGCTGTAATAACCTATACCTGCAACCCCAGGTGCAATTATATGATATACCACATAACTCAAACACTCGAAACGATAACTTCTATTCACAACAGTTGCCCACAACAACAGAATACCAGTAGAAAACCTCTTATCAAACTAAGGTCTTACTCCGACACTTTCATATACTACCAACGATAAATGAAACACGCAATAAACCCTAACCATTTCTCAGATCAACCATTCATGAAGCCACATCCCTTTTGACTAATACCATAGTAGATTCCGAGCCGAACCTCGATATTATCCTTCCAATAAGCTGAAATCAAATCCGTTCGTATTCATTAGTGACCCCAACGATCACCTCGAATCCAACACACCACTCCGGTGATATGACACCTCAATACAGGCCTAAGCCACTACTTGCATAATACGCGCACCAATAAGAAACGGTCTGAACATACTTAAATCATGAAAATCACTCAAACGAATGAGCTGTACCTCAAACTCATCAGTACCATCACAATACAAGGCTGAGACCCCGTCTCATATCATAGAAATAGAACACATGAATCTACTCCGAAAGGTCATATCTCCACGTAGCTTCGCTGCAATGCACGATCCTATCCAAATACGGCTCCACATCGGACACCTCAAATCACTATGCTCGAAATTGATAACCACGCACAATTTGATGTCGGGAACCAAAGCAAATCATTACACCCACGATGAAAACAAATAACATACGCCACGCAACTCGATAGGACATAACCGATATGCCATTTACTAAGCATCGATCACTTACCCTTCCCGCTCGAATCCCACTAAAAGACCCCAATTGAACCGCACCATATGTTCCTATAACCAACAAACCATAACATCTCGCCACATGAAGGTAACTCATAGATCTCCACCGATCACTGATAAGCTCAACAACAGTTGAATCAACACCTCCCTAAAAAATTCCATTCGGAGCCAACTAAGCCGACTCAAGATAGAACACTCACCATAAGAACCTAAATAAGGGAGACAAATCCTTCCCAATCTCCCGCTGGGTCTTCAAAATATAAAAATCCCAATAGGACATAATCCGTCGAACATTGCCGCTAAGTCTGTGGTACTCCCGACATAGCCAACAGTGCCATCTCACCGCAATAGCCCAGAATAACACAACACGGAAACACCCCAATATCATATCTAAAATCTAACATACCCAGCAAAGAAAGATCCACTCGGGCCTCCAAATCTCGACAGTCACTAGACAATGTTGATACACACAATCTAGAATCGCAACATAGCCTGAATATGAGAACTTCCGGCATCTAATTGCGTGTAGCACATAGATCACCCTACCTGATCCCAAATTCCGCCGTCCGAATACATATCACACCTCAGGTATCCATTCATTCCACTAATGATATTCTAAAATTCTTCTATTCCATGAAGCAAACTCGAATATCAACAATCGATCCAACAAGAAAGTGCCGCAATACTATCAAAACATTGTTAGTTTAATCACATTACCTTTTTTTTCTAAGACATATACTCTCGTCAAATCGCTTCCAATTAGCAGTACCATTTTCCCTGATTATCTGAGGCTACCCGTTTCCTAAGAGTTTATGAACTTCCTTCCAGAATTGAACTGAAACCTCATACATGCAAATATCGATCCCCCACAATACATATCATATACTGTACCATCCAAGGATAACAGGAAAACTTTTATCTCCCTTCAGAGCCACAGTCATCTACGCATTCAACTAGTCCAGAACTTCCATTGATCTCAACTAGAAGAAAAAATCATTACACTTCCCATGCCTCTCATATTCGTAGAAGATGCACCTCTTCAACCACGGTATAAATCAACAAGAACTCTCTCAATTTCGTTTGCATAAATTAAACTGCCAGGATGAAATCCTTCTAATTCGACCAAGCTAAGCAAGCCATCAAAACCCAAGAGCATTGCTGCAAAATACTAGTAAGGACTCAATACCTCGAACACATACAAAGAATTAATCATATCCTTACCATAACGATTCGGTCTACCATCAAGCTATTCCATCTATCTAATTTCCCTTCTGATTCATCATCAACAGGATATTACCCCTTGATGTAGCACCGCAGTTCCTCAATCCAGGCTTACTACACGAGACCCAAGCACAAGACCACACTGTCTAAGAGCCATAAGCCACTGAATACTCTCTTAAATATTCCCAAAAATACCACATTCCAGAATACTTTACTCTAAAGAACTCCCTACGAATCTGAATTGGTTACCTTTACTTCCAGATACCGATACATAGGATCCTATAATTAACATAAAAATACCACAAGTCTTTACCTTTTTTCCAATGAAAAAATAGTCTCTAACCACATGCACAACCTTGAGATACCCGATTGTTTCCTGCATAATCTTGAACACATTAGAACTATTCTAGAAAGTCATTTACTCTTATTCAAACCACAATTTACCTAATCTAACGAACAGAACCACCTGTGCCTCATTGGCACTCCGATACCGCAAAAATGAAATCCTTATCCAAATACGACCAAGCAATTTCCTGCTCTATGCGCCGAGCATTCTTTACCAATGACACTTCAGATATTCCGTGATTCTCATACACTATGAAGCATAATATGACCTTTGTCAAATATTTCCTTTACTCTAGCCATAGCTATTTCACTCACACGCCCCCAATCTGGAACTAACATAGCACCTAACCGTGCAATCAACTGCTCACAGTAGACTCCCCCACTTGGCTCGAAGCCATAGATCAAGACACCCTCAACAACTCATAACACTTTTACTCTATTTATGCCATAATACCATAGTGAGATTAAACTCAAATCATTTACAAGTTTGCGAGAAAACGGATCATCTAGTACTGTAAATCTTCTACAAATCTCGCATTCATCCCTGCAATAGTTAAGCACACTCTTTTAAGCGTCCCAAAATTTCAAATTTCAGCATGTACCCTTCAATTACACATGAGATCTTCTATCATACACATAAGGATCACACCACTTCAGCATATGCCGTGGGAGATAACCCACCTACTTCGCCTCAATATAACATTTCTGTATACCTTCCACAGTCATACCCATTACACAACCACTTAATCTTCCTGAGTCTGAACTTATACCGCAACATAAAATATACTTCACTCCCAACTAGGAGACACGAAAAGATTCCCCACGCGCCCATAACTCGGGGCTACACATCCAGTCACAATGGAAATCATACACATAATAGTTCACCTATCATCCAGTAGATCCTCCTCGACACTTTCAAGTCATATATAAACATCACGCAGTACTAACATACTCATCACCCAGCTATCCAGCCGTCATTCCCACTAATAGGGACAATACTAAACATATAAAATAAAAACACTTACTCACACAATCAGAACCTCGGTGTTCAAGCCCTAGGCAAAGATTCAGCCTCAAGTCCTCCGAACTGGCTCAACATCAAACTCACAAAGATCACATCTCGCCCCTTGTTCGAGGAATCACAAGCTATCAAGGCACATCGGATACTAAGCGCTCATGCGCGCATAGAAACGCGTGGAAGGAATTTCAAGAGTTCCTTTTCAAGCTGAATCAAGGACGCACGATAAGAATTCAAGAATGTGAAGTTTTCCTAAAGGTTCTGCAGCCTCTCGAGGATAAATACAGACGTCTCTATACCGATCCACGAGACTCTACTAAACTGCTCATGACTCGCGAGACCTAGTAACCTAGGCTCTGGTACTAACTTATCACGACCCAAACCCGTACTGGTCGTGATGGCACCTCTCATGAAGACAAGGCCAGCCAACTAACCCAACTCGTCTCTTTCAAATATAGTTAAGCATAAATGAACAACAAAAATATGACTTAATAATATTAATTAATGAAATTAAAACCCAACACAGCCCTAATCGGGGTGTCACAAGTCACGAGCATCTATCAGAAAGTAAACCCACTACAAGGTCTATTATATAAAAAATCAGAATAACGAACAAAGAGAGAGAAAAAAATGGTGCTGCGAACGCTGGCAGCCACCTCTTTAACTCATATAACTCTGCCTCTGATCGTCCCAAACCCGCTATCGGGTGAATAGATACCTCCATCGGCACACGAGGTGCAGGGAGTTAAGTGAATACTCCAACTCAGTGAGTAATAAAGGTAAATAACAACTGAGTAGTAAGAAATCACGTAAAGCAAACCATCATGCTGTATAGAAGCAGGGTACAATCATTTGAGAAAACAGTAATGCGGTGAAATCTTTGGAAATATCTTGGCTCAGTTTAAAGATCTTTTGAAAGTGATCTTTTCAACAGTTACAAAAATGATTTCAAAATAGTTAGTGCTAATAAGCACAGAAAATTCCGCCACTCGGGCACAAATACCACAATATAACAGGTAAAAAGGCAAATAAATATGCACGATGCATACATAAAAGTTCGCCCCTCGGGCAATATCTCAAAACGGTACCAGCCCCTCGGGCTCACTCTCAAAAACACTCTTAACCCCTCGAGCTCTCTCTGTCAGATCACTCTCAGAACAGTATCATATAGTAATCGCTGCGGTTTGTAGCCCGATCCATATATCGCTGCGGCGTGTAGCCGAATCCATATTTCGCTGCGGCGTGCAGCCTGATCCAGATGGGTACCTGCACTCACTGTGGGTGTGCAGACTCTAGAGGGGCCCCTTACGGCCCAAGGGCAATATCAAGCCACCTTGTGGAATATAAAACAAGGCATGAAAGCCTTCTCACATCACACTCGAGGCCTAAAAGCCTCCTCACATAACACTCATGGCCTGAAAGCCTCCTCACATCACTCAACATATCCTCAAATATGGCCCTCGGCCTCACTTAGTCCAGAAAAACTTCATAAGCCCCTCAAATCCATAAAATAGTAGTGCTCATCCCAAACAACAATGGAAATATCATTTAAGTCTCAAAGTTCAATTAAAAACGGTTGAGTTTGTAAAACAGTATGATCAACAGGATTGAGTTCAAGTAGTATGTCAAATAGTGAGGAAACAGTGATAAAATTCCCGAAGGGTTCAAATAATTGGCACGAAGCCCAACTATGGCAATCAGCCCAAATCATGACAATATAAAATAAGTTTTAGTCAAATACATGGTAAAATCATCAATCGGGACGGACCAAGTCACAATCCCCAATGGTGCTCTACCCCACACTCGCTATCCGGCATGCAAGTCACCTTAATATTGTACTAGGGTGTGTAAATCCGGGGTTTTGAAACCCTCAGGATATCTTTTACAATCATTACTCACCTCGAATAGCCAAAATTTCCAGCTCGCGATGCCTTGCCCCTCAAATTGTCCTCCACACACATCGAATCTATCCAAAATCAGAGCGAATACATCACAATATACTAAGGGAACAAAGCCAAAGCGAAAACAATCAATAACAGGCACAAATCCCAAAATTACAAAAACCCGAGCCCCGGGTCCACTTCTCAGAACTCAAAAATTTATACATCAATACGTTCCTTATCTCCTCACGAGTTCATACATACCAAGAAATCTCAAATCCGAGCTCAAATGGCACTTCAAATTCCAATTTAAAATTTGAAAAACTCAAGCCCTAGTTCTTCCCATTTTAGCGAAGTTTCCATGAATTTCAAGGTTAATTTCACACAAAAATCGTATTTTAAGATCATATAACTCAGCTCCAATCAATCCCAGTCGAGACCCTCTTCAATTTGCGTCCAAAAGCTCTCAAGGTTGCTCAAAAATGGTGAAAATAACCCTTAGCTCGCGGAAGAAAATGGGCTTTTAAAACCCTTTTCTGAACAGGCATTTTCGCATCTACGGTTGCCTTACCACGTTTGCGACTACCGCTTATGCGGTTCTACCTCCGCTTCTGCGGATCTTCATTATGACAAGGACCGCTTTTGCAGTCAAATCTTGTTCCTACGAACACCGCCTATGCGGTCAATCACCCACTTATGCGGAACATCCCTCGCACACACGGACCGCTTCTACGATCGATAATCCCACCTACGGGGACCGCACCTGTGGAAAACTATCCGTTGTAGCAGAAATTCTCCAATTGACCAACACTCGCATCTGCACTGCAATCTTTGCCTTTGCGGAACCGCTTCTACGGCCCCTTTTTCCGCAGATGCGGAAATAACAGATATCAGCAAACCAGCAATCTCACAAATCCAAAATCCATCCCGATGGCCATCCGAAATCACCACGAGGCCCCCGGGACCTCAACCAAAAGTTCCAAACCAATATAAAACATCATTCGAACTTGCTCCAATCATCGAAACACCACAAACAACACCAAAACCATCAAATTACATCAGATTCAAGCCTAAGTTCTTCTAAAACATCCGAAACACATCTTTGATAAAAACCCTGACCAGAACACATTAGAATGACTTGAAACTTTACACACACATCCCAAATCACTTAACGAAGCTACAGCAACTCTCAGAATTCCATTCCGACCCTCGGATCAAAATCTCACCTATCAACCGGAATTCGCCAAAATACTAACTTCGCCAATTCAAGCCTAATTCTACACCGGACCTCCAAAATCAATTCCGATCATGCTCCTAAGTCACAAATCACCTACTAAGCTAACCAAATCATAAAAACTCCAATCCGATCTTATATACAATTAAGTCAACTCTTGGTCAAACCTTTCGAATTCAAAGCTTCCAACGAAAACTGTTCTTTCAAATTCATTCTCAATTTTCCTGAAAACCAAATTCAATGATCTATATTAGTCATAATGCATAACACGGGGCAAGTCATGTACGAGAACTAGCGATCAAAGTGAAAAAGCTCAAAATGACCGGTCTGGTCGTTACATCCTCCCCCACTTAAACACATGTTTGTCCTCGAACGTACCCAGAGTTGTTCTAAAATCCAACCACTTGCTGAATAACCTTACCATGCATATATCCGGGGGTCATCCCATATCACCCTATCTCATATAGGTCCGATAACACATTATAACTGAAGTGTCACCATCCGAACTAGCCCATAATCCATTTTTCGTAATCATGCATAAGATTAGAACCCCACATCTCTATTCAGAATGAGCCTGAACTAGCTGTAATAACCCATACTTGAAACCCCAGGTTCAATTATATGATATACCACATAACTCAAACACTCGAAACGATAACTTCTATTCACAGCAGTTGCCCACAATACCCGAATACCGGTAGAAAACCTCTTATCAAACTAAGGTCTTACTCCGACACTTTCATATACTACCAACGATAAATGAAACATGAAATAAACCGTAACCATTTATCAGATCAACCATTCATGAATCCACCTCCCTGTTGACTATTACAACAGCTAATTTAAGAGATACACGCAGGAACATGTGGGCCTCACATGAATGGGTTTACTTTGGCAAAGAAAATTCTGCGAGCAGGTTGCTTTTGGATGACCATGGAAACATATTGCATTCGTTTTGTACATAAATGTCATCATTGTCAAATCCATGGCGATTTGATTCGAGTCCCACCAAATGAACTCAATGTAATGAGTTCTCCTTGGCCGTTTGCAGCTTGGGGCATAGATGTCATTTACCCTATTGAGCCTGCCGCATCAAATGGGCATAGATTTATCTTGGTAGCTATTGATGACTTTACAAAGTGTGTAGAAGCCTCTTCTTAAAAGTCAGTTACAAAGAAGGTGGTAGAAGATTTTGTTCACAACAACATCGTTTGCCGATTTGGAATTCTTGAGTCAATCATTACAGATAATGGAGCCAATTGCAATAGTGACTTGATGCAAGAAATATGTGATAAGTTCAAGATTACTCACCGAAATCCCACTCCCTACCGACCTCAGATGGATAGATCCGTTGAAGCAGCCAACAAGAACATAAAGAAGATATTGCAGAAGATGATTGATAACTATAGGCATTGGAATGAGAAGCTACCATTTGCTCTCCTTGGATATCGCACTACAGTCAGAACATCAACTGGGGCAACGCCTTATTTTCTAGTCTATGGAACTGAAGCCATATTACCAGTGGAAGTGGAAGTTGAAGTACTATCTTTGAGGGTCATCCAGGAAGCCGAGCTAAGCAATGTAGAATGGGTGAAGAATTGGTACGAACAACTAATGCTTATTGACGAGAAAAGAATGAATGCCGTTTGCCATGGTCAGCTCTATCAGAATGGGATGGCCAGAGCCTTCAACAAGAAAGTGAAACCATGTCAGTTCAAACCGGGGCAACTGGTTTTGAAGCGCATATTCCTGCACCAAAATGAAGCTAAAGGAAAGTTTGCACCAAATTAGCAAGGTCCATACATGTTGAATCGAGTATTGACTGGAGGAGCACTGATTTTAGCATAAATGGATTGTGACGTATGGCCCAAGCCCATCAACGCAGATGGAGTCAAGAGATACTACGTCTAGAGGCATATCTAGCAACCTCTTTCTTTTCTATGTAATGCTTCTTAATGTAAATGAACTACATTTGACTTAATTCCTGTTTAAGAGGGGATACGTAGGCAACCCTGTGGGTTTTGTCTCATCATAATAAAAATTCAATATCCCCCCCAAATTGGAATCTGGGGTAGCTTTTGAAGGCGTCGTCATGAGGAGGCATTAGTCATCGACAAAGGATGGTCAAGCAAGACGAATGACGGGATTCCAGATGAGGACTTTCAGTTTGTTTCACGATCATGTCACAATGTAGAATTCGGCGACAAATTTATTTTATAAACTTTATGAGTATTTTATTTATTAAAATAGGTTTTTTTATAAAAAAATTCTTAACTATTCATTCTCCAAGATTCAGTATTTGGCGGAGGTTACAAGTTCAAAAAAAGTGGGAAGCGCAAGATTATCAATGGCTAGAGCATCAAAGTCAACACGAATCAACCCCCCCCCCCCCCAAACACACAATTTTTTCTTTGACTGTTGATTTTCAAGATAGAGGAAGCAGAAGAATCAATAATGAATATAAATGCCAAGACCCTTCGTCGAACGGTTTGAAATTTTTATAGTATTTTTGTAGAAAACTATACCTTTTGAATGATGATGATCTTTATAATCTAAGTTTGATATTTTTCTAATGATAATTTTGGAACCTTACAATATATATTTTTTAATACATTAATTGTCATTACTTTTCAGCTACTAATTTTTATAAATGCAAACTATATCGCGCACGGCTTTAAATATATTGCACATT
The DNA here is from genome assembly GCA_026770625.1 of Nicotiana glauca. NCBI lineage: Eukaryota > Viridiplantae > Streptophyta > Magnoliopsida > Solanales > Solanaceae > Nicotiana > Nicotiana glauca. The sequence goes on along the minus strand of MU701831.1, from coordinate 53,377 downwards.
GACTTTTAAATGCACCGCACCATTGCTTTCAAATGTACCACAAATGCACTGCATCATTGCTTTAGCACCACAAATGCACTGCACCATTGCTTTCAAATGCACCGTACAATATAAACTCTTTAAAATGTACTGCACTTTTGCTTTCAAAGGCATTGCAAACACAGTGCACAAATGCTTTAAAAAGTACTATATCATTACTTGCAAATGCACAATACAAATGCTTTCAAATACACTGCACCATTACTTTTAAATGCACTACACTATTGCCTTGCAAATGTACCAAAAATATTTTAATTACCTTAAATCATTTGGCTTGGAAAGCCTCATCAGTCATTTGGCTTAAACTCCTCAATTACTTCATCATTTGGATTAAATGCCTCATTTTCATCAATCATTGGCTTAATGCCTCATTTTTATCAATCATACATAAGTTATCGCTGAAAGGCACCATTTACATGAATCATTTGCTCAAAGCCTAATTTCGTTAGTCTTGATCAAAGAATTATTTTTAACATACCTAAATTATTTTCTGATAAATTAATGGCTTAGAGGTGTCATTTTACTGAAATTATTGTTAGGACTTATAAAATTTTATTATCTCGTTTACTAACAATTTTACCTAGTTTGTTGAGTTTAGCAGGAAATTTACATAATGTGGAACTCTATCTAAGCAGCAAACTGGGGCAGTTTGCTGGGGAGGAAACCTGACTCGCCAACAAAAGTCAAAGGTCTACTTTCGGATTCCGTTCGACTTGACTACCAAAATCTTAGCCAAAATTCTTATTTTGACACATTTTCTTTCAATCGTGATTCCTAGTGTCTGACACCTTGTGTCTCCATAATTCAACACTCGGGTAGCATTTTAAGATCTGCATCAATCACTAAGTCCTACTCCATAGCACCATCAGTCTCGAGTTACATATGACTTGATTCTCGTAGAACCCGAGGTGTATGGGCGATTCTGAAATCAAAGTCCAGCCATAACTCTGTAAAGTTTCTTTTCATTTCATAAGATTGTGAGCACGTAATTTTTGCCTCACATGAATTACTCCTACATAATTCCCAAAAATTAGGTTTTTCTTTTAATTATTTATTATTTTAGGAATTATTGTAGAATTTTCGGATTATTTGCATGTTTCTGTGCATGTTTAATTCTTTTTAGTTCATAAAAAATACAAAAAATACATTGCATTTTCATTTAGGATTTAATTTTATATTTTTTATATTAATTAATAAATTAGTTTGTTTTATAAAATAGAAAAATTACAAAAAATAACTTATTTTTGCATTTATAATTTTTAGCTTCGAATTTTTGTAGTTGTCTTTTAATTTGGTATTTAATTAGTTGTGATAATTATTATTTAGAGTTAATTAATTTAATTTGGTTTAAGAACTAATTTAGGTTTTATTTTTAATTTGAAAAAAAAGGAAAATAATTTTGAAATTGAAAAACAAAAGAAAAAGAAACAAAAAGAGTGAGAGAATCCAATTTTGGGCCATTTCATTTAAATTCTCCCAAGCCCAATAATTTTACCATCAAATACCCGCTCAAACCGGCCCAAAACCCGTTCCCCTACTCGGTCTGCCCCACTCAAGAACCATACAATCCTGTTTCGATTGCCTTTGATCAAGACCCTTGATCTTCCTTGATCAAACGGTCGAGAACTAGGGTGTTTGACAGTATTTAACTCTCCTAACCGCCTGATCCCCTTTCCCCGGTTACATCCTCACTCTTCATCTCCCATCTTCATAGATCAGATTTAACCCTAGCACCACCCTGAGTTTCTCCGCCATTGTAGCCGGCGCCGGCGCCTCTAATCACCCCCAAATCAACACCCCAAAAGCCTCACACCCTCCCAATTCCGAATACTTAACCCGTTTCCCTCAAATCACCCAGATTCCCTCGAATCATAATTCTAAGTCGAACCCTAAAATCCCAAAACCCCAAATCAGCGAGTTTAGTGAAGGTTTGGGCTAAAATTGACCTTATTTGTGCGTTTTTATTTGAGAACACACGATTAAGGCCCATTTCGGTTAAAACCGAATTCTCGGGGAGTAATTTCAGCTTCTTTTTCTTTCTTGCATTTTTCTTCTTCTTTTTCATTTAAGTTCATCTTCATCTACTCTCTGTCTCCTCTTTTCTTCTTCTTTGTTATGTTTTCATTTTTAATCGATTGTTCTGTTTCTTAATTAGATTAATAAGAAGTCTAGTTTATTTTATTTTGGTTTTTAGTATTTAGGTCTAATTAGTTCATTTCCCCTTTTGTTTTGGTTTTATTTTAAACGTTTTCTAGTTTTTCTTTTGGAAATTCTGGTTAGCCCGTTAATTTGTGACCTTTGATTGTGGTCTAAAAATCAGAAGCCCAAAAGGGGGAATTAAACCGGTTTGTCAAGCCCAGGTTCTGGGGATGAGCCTTGGGTCAATTTGACCCATTTGGTTCCCTGAAGTAAAAAATGGGGATTAAAAGGTTATATTAGGAAATTTAGGTAGGAGAATCTTATGTAACTGAATAGGGAAACTTCTAGGAAGGTGGGATGGGGACTAATTTGAAAACTTGATTTTCAAACTAAGGGTACATTAGCAAAAATAAAAATTCCAAAAGGGTTAAAAGGCAATAAACTGACTCATTTTCTGCTATCCTAAGGCTTGCCTATAAAGGCATTCTTTCTTCACTCATAAGTCTAAAAAAAAAAATTGAGACTAAAAATTCTAAGAAAAGTTGAAAACAGCTGAGTTCTTCTTTCAAGTAAAAGTATTGAAAATTGCTTGAATTTCTGCTGGGTTTTATTTGAGTGTTAATTCCCTTTGACAAGTCAAAATTTCTAAAGATCAATATAATAGTGAATCTGGGTTCAAACGCTTGGAGTTGGATTAAGGGTTTGAGGTGGATCTGCTAATTCTGTTGCTGTTTGGTTTTCGCTGAAATTATTGTTGTTTGTTTCCATTTTTGTTGGATTACTGCTGCTCCTCCTTCTTAACCTCAGGATTTTCTTTGTTTATTTGCTGTAACCAGATATTCTCTGCACCTCATTGACAGGTTGAAATAAAAGACTTCGAAGCTGTTTGATTGAGTTTTAAAATCAGTGACACATTTGTTACTAGATGTTATTTCTGCAAACATTTGCTTCTGTAATTAATTAAGTTTTCTTCATATTTTTTTTTTGCTCTTTTATCTTGTAGCTTTAATTTCTGTTAGAAATACTGAATAAGCATTTGCCTTCAATCATTTTATTTTTTGGATGAGTTAATACTTTGTTCGTATGAATAGGTTTTCCTTCAGTTGCTTTGCTTGAATGAACTGAGATCATGTTCGTATGCATGAGATATGGGTTCAGTGCAGTTATGAAGTTTAGTAGAATCAAATTTGCTTAGATCTATTTTAGTCTGATGGGAATCAGTGTTTATTTGTAGTGATTTTTGTTTGAGTTTGCTGGAGTGACATGTATAAGTGTGGGATAAGAAATCTTCAGTTGGAGTTAATTCTATTGAGTATATTTAGTTATTTGTAACCCATGTAGTATTTGACCTCATGAAATTATTAATGGTTTTAAAGTTAGTAATTAGTTTACATGCATTTAGATAAGGATAAGGAAAATGATCTAGGTGATTACTTTAGGGGTCGAGCCATATACAGAATTGTTCTTGGTTAGTTGTACGCATGTTTAAGTTTAAATTCAGATTTGTTCACTCAATAGGATCATGAGGTTAGATCTGTTGTCATATGTATTGAAAAGAAGTTCAATTATATTCGAAATCTTGCACAATTATCTTTTGAGTTTGATGAAGATTGATTTGAGCATGATTGCCAAATAGTTGTGTATTGTTGAAAGCCATTTTGGGTTCATGTTGACCCCCCCTGATATTCTGATGCTTTTGTTCACCCTGGTGACTCGATCTTGAGTCTTGCCTTCCCGTTCCTTAGTTCTCAAAAGACTTAGGGCCATTCTTTGGGCCATAGACTTTGAGGCCACCTGAAATGGAATTGCTGAACTCATTACGTTTAGGCCTGCCTTCTTTAACTTCTCATTTAATTGTTGTTTAATGGCAGAAGTCATTTTGTTAAATAATCATATCTATTTTCTTCTTTAATGTAAAGCTCTTTCTTTAAGTTAGTATGAATGTTGGGTTTTAAAAATATAAAAATCCCAACTCTATTAGTGTTTAATTAATTAGATTCATTTAATTAGTTGAGGTGCACCATATTAAATAACACCAATAGCTATGGCCCTCAAAACTATATTTAGAAATCCTTTGGTTTCAATAATTTGAGGCGTGCCATGCCAAATAAAATCTTAAAAATAATGGCCCTCACTTAATTAATTTAATCTTTTAGAAATCAAGGTGTGCTACTTAGCCGAATTTTTCATGGCCCTCGCAAACTTAAAAGTGCGTAGTTGCTTTAGGCGTATAATTTAAATTAATTTCCTTAAACTCAGGTGTGCATTTCATGTGGCATGGTTCAAGATGTGTTTTAGATAACGTTGAATCTTCCTAAAAATAATTTAAAAGCGGTTAATAAGTTAAAATTATACCATTGGCTAAAACATGTATTAAAATCAGATAATAGCCCAATTATAATAGTTTAAACTATCGTGCTAGAACCACGGAATTCGGGGGTGCCTAACACCTTCCCTCGGGTTAACAGAATTCCTTATTCAGAATTTCAGGTTTGCAGACCTCAAAAGGAAAGTCGAATTTCCTCAAGCTGGGATTTAAAAATAAATCGATGACTTGGGACACCAAATAAACTATCCCAAGAGTCGACTCTAAATTAAAATAAATAAATAATCCCATTTCGAATAATGTCACTTAAATTGGAAGAACTCCCTTACACTACCTTCGGGTGGGTAAAAAGGAAGTGTGACAGCTCTGGTGACTCTGCTGGCAATACAAACCCAGAACTTCGGTTCAGGATTAATAATTCGAGCTTAGAATAGCTGTTATAGTTGGCTTTATTTATTATCTGATTTTATATGTTTGAGCCTAATGTGCTAAATGCCGCTTTTTACCGCTTTGATATGGTATGAAATGTATATAAACTGCTATGAAACCCTTCTGCTCTCTAAGTCTTCTAATTAATCTGAGAAGTGTAAACTTCATGTGACTTCTCTTCTGTTAGAATCTTATCCAATTTTAGAATGAGGTTCGGACAAGTTGCAAAGCTGGTGAAGCTTATGTATTCCCGGTAAGCTGCCCCCCTCCTGGCTCGAGCTGTCCGCTCGGGTAAGCCAGGTCTAGAACAATACACCAAGGTTTTAACCTAGGATAACAAAACCTCATGTCGGATCCCTAGTAGGAATGTTTGTTTGCATTACGTGCATTTGACTTTGGAGACTCAACACAGGGTTGGTTCTGTCTAGGACAGGTGTACCCGAAATGAAAAGACCGTCGTGATGCATCCTACTTGCTACTTATGCATTTATTTGCTTCGGATTTGTATGTTGACCGGTTTATGAATAATAGGAGAGAGTTGGGAAAAAGAAAAGTTACTATGAGAGCCAAGAGAGATAATTGCTTGTTTTTGAATAAAAATAATGTCTAAAAAATATACCGAAACTCTGCCGAAATTTTAAAAAAATGCGAAAGAAAATTGTTTTACAAATAGTTAGCGTTGTTTTTATTTTGTCGAATCTGCCCGAAATACGCCAGTTTGATTCTCACCGAATGTGGGATACGTAGGCAACCCCCATCGTGTCTAACTTTATTTTTGCAAAAGTAGCCCAAAAATAACAAAATTTTTATTGTAAATAAGAAAGGTGATGCCATTCTTGTCTAAAATAGCCGAATGTCCCCAAAAGGGCACCGGAATGCTGATTTTGCAAGAGCAGCCACCTATGAGTAATTTTCCAAAATTTTGGCCGGTTAGTAAACACGGCCTTAAAATCTTCTTCCCCCGAAGTGATGAAAGACCGTATTTGCAAATCCAGGCTTTTATTTTTGAAGTAAAAATTTTGAAAAAAAAATGGTGATAACTTTCCTTGAGTAAAAAGGAGTCATGATCTTTAATTAAATCACCCTAATAAATGTGCAGGATGAGCACAAATGAAAATGAACCCTTCGCAGCTCTTGAGGAAATCCCCGTATAGCTCCACATGTGGTGGAACGACTTAGGGAAAGGCAGCCGAGGGACTATGGTTAAATTTTTGGGAGGTCTTGTTATACTTTTGAAAATCAAGCCAAGATTGGATGTGATTGAAGCCTTGCTATCTTTCTAGGACCCAACCACAATGTATTTCGCTTTTTTGATTTTGCGCTCACCCCCATGCTAGAGGAAATTGCGGGTTATGCTAGCCTTAGCGGAAATCTTAGAAGGCGATACCTGGTGTCACCAAGAACAATATCTCCCCACTATCGCGAAATCGGATTTATGACATTTAGGAAGACAACTCGTTCCCTTTTAGGAATTGGGTTTTTAAATTGAAAAGTCGCCACCTAATAATTAGGTACATTAGGAAACTAAGACGGTTTTGATTTAGAAACAAAAAATTAGGGTAAGGGATAGAAATTATCTCGAGGGGAAAGTGTTAGGCACCCCTCAAGATCCACTAGTATGGTTCCCGGCCATGCTAGAATTGTGACTTTAAGTACAAGTAACAAATAGGCAAACATGGATTTCAAATATGAAGGATTGTCACATAATGGCTTCTAATAAATTAAAATTTGAAGAAAACAAAGAAAGCTGAAAGTTTTAGGAAATGGTTCGAAAATTCTGAAAAAGTGATAAACAAATAAAGGGGGGGGGGGGTACTAGCTTTACAAATAATATGGATCTCATCAATGCAATATCCGGTAATCACTTCTCAAAAGAGGGGATACACGTGGTATTAGCGCACCGGTCATCATATCCATATCTACCCTTTCCCACCACGTTGATGTATTAAACGCGGAATTGTTTCGTTACTTATTGCATGCTAATACCTGCCCCAATCCTACCAGTCCCGGAGGCATTTGGGACTACTAGTCCTAAAGGGAAGGGAAATTTGGTTTTTGTATGGTTTAAAAGGACAACATTCTAAAGCGACAAATAAAAACACATAAAGCAGATTATGCGAAACACATAACAACTTAAAAGGCTCAGATAGGCCTCCTCACTTAAGGCCAGGTTGTTTAGCATGTCTTGCAGATACTGGTTATGGTCTGAATTAAACTTAAACATTAAGGAGGCAAACTGGTTTATTACACATTTCAGATAAGAAACCGGAATCAGACCTGCCTGCTGGCCGAAATTAATAGAGTCTGATTCTATTAACTAATTTACCTTATAGCTTGCCTAAGTGAAACCTATAGGCATGGTATCTAAATACGAGATGATTTCAGAAGCAGATTTATTAACAACAGGAACATAACTTCTGCAAGCGTTTAAACAGAGTTGTAACCAATTTAAATTTATAAACGAGTTGAGGGATTCAGATTGGTTGATTACTCCTATAGGCACGCTTTCTAAGCGTGACTGATTTTAACCTTTATGGAAACACAGAAATTCTATAGGCATGATATCTAGAATACTGATTTTATTATTTAAACATGTATATCATTTGCCTGGTGATGGATACGTATTCAGAATTCAGGAAGCCCTATATACATGCTCCATATATGATAGGCAAGAATGCAACATCCTATAGACATGTTCTCTATATGAGATGTAGAAATGCAGAAGCGACTAATATGATATATTATGTATGAAATGCAGAACTTATAGGTAGGATTTCTAAGATGCAAAAGTGCAGAAGTTCAAAGACATGGCCTTCTAAAAAAACAGAAGTGTAGAACCTAAAGTAGGATTTCTATATGAAAGTGCATAACTTAAAGCAGGATTTCTATATGAAAGTGCATAACTTAAAGTAGGATTTCTATATGAAAGTGCATAACTTGAAGCAGGATTTCTATATGAAAGTGCAGAAGTAAATACCGAACATGATATTCTACCCTTATGCATACAATAAGTAATTTGCCCCTTTTCACTATAAACCCTATGATTTATTAGAAATTATTACTGCCCAGAATGAAAACGGAAAAGTAAGAAAAATACATCAAAAAGCTAAAATCCCAGCCAAAGAGAGTTTGATTCAGACTTCTGTCTAAAGCATGAAGTAAACCAACTCCAAAGATCAGATTCCAAAGCCTTTTCTCTTATTTCGGATGTGTCAGAGTTCCCTAAGAGTCTCTAGTGGACTCTGGGCAGTGCTTACACCCAAATATATTACAGAATTATATTATAGTGCAGTGTAGAATGGTCATCCCTCAAATGTCCAAGTTTAGAAGGAGCTCAAGGTCTCAAAGCAAGGCTCATAGGAGGGGGGCAGAACTTAGAATCTAAGATAGAGTGCAAGTTCATAGAGGGGATTTTTAGGAAAAGCCATGACAGGTTGGTGGTCATACCTAGCAAGTAGGAGTTTTGGCACACCCCAACCAGCCTGTTAGCCACATTGTTTGGGAGTTAGGATCCATTAATAGATCAAGTCCAGACATGAGCAACAATTGGGATGTTGTTAGGCCTGAACTTTAACTCAAACACATAGAAGGGAATAATGATATGGGGAATTCATAACAACAACAGATGCAAAGAGAACAACATTTTCAATACTGAACATAAATAGCAAAGTAGACAAGATTGTAGAAACTATAAAGCAAACACATAGGGATGGGTCTGAAAATGAAATTAGAACATACCAGTTTCGGGAAAACAAAGAGAGAAGAGTAGTAGTAAAGCCAAATTTCAAACATACAACCAGAAGATTTCAGAAGAGAGTGAGTGTGCAGGAGTATTGAAATTGAAAGTGTTAAATAAGTGTTGTGTGTTAGAGTATTGAACTCCAGATGTCTTAAAGTGTTGAAAGGTCGTGCCCTTTATAGCGCATAAAGCAAGTAAGAAAAAGGTAAGAAAATAGTTTTGAAATCAATTACATAAGGTCTCCCTTTAATTAAGGGATTCTGATTTCAAATGGGCAGAATAAATAAGGAAATAATTTGATCAAAATCTTTGTTCAAAGTAGTACAACAAGGGAAAATACACAGAAACTATTTAAGGAAAGAATTTGATAGCAACACGGTTTGTGCAAATAAGGAAAGGCAATTGATCAACAACCAGTAAAAATCAGAAATTGAGTTTTGGTATGAATGAATCCAACCAGAAAAGGTGAAGAAATTTTAACTAAAGAAAATCAGTAACAATCAATCGAACCTTATTAAAAGGAATTTTGAATCAATCACAAATTGGCAAAACCATTTTTTGAAGGAAGAATTACTCATATATAAAGCATACAGACATGTCAAACAAGAAAGAACTATCAAGCTAATTAGAAAGAATCTAGTATACAAAAGTTTAGAGCCATAAACAAAGAGGCTCAAATTCAGTACTATCACACCTCCTTTTTTACTACACCCCGAGAAGAGATATAATAAAGGGAGTTTTTCCAATTAAAGGACAATCAAAACGGGATTTATTTATTTAAATAATTTAGAGTCGTCACTTGGGAGATTTATGGTGCCCCAAGTCACCAGTTTAAATCCCGAATCGAGGAAGGTTGACTCTGTATTACAGTCTGCGAACCAGAAATTCGGGTAAGGAATTATATTAACCTGGGAGAAGGTGTTAGGCATTCCCGAGTTCCGTGGTTCTAGAACGGTCGCTGTGATCATACTTGGCTTATAAAATTATTTAATTACTAATTTTAGAACCTATGTACTTTTGCTTCTTTCACCGCTAATAATTAAGAAAATTATTTTGAAATGGGTTACGCGTACGTATACCCATTTGCTTGGTGCGTCAAAAATCATGTCATGTGAACGTGTCCACAATTAATAACGCTTTATTATTATTAATAAAGTTTGACCGAAGTTGCGCGAATGCATACTCTGATTTTGTTTTTAGAAATTGCAATCATGTCACGCGAATGTGTCCACAACCGTGATAGTATATTAAACGTGCCTAAAGCAAACTACAAACATTTGTCATTTTTTATATCTAGGTTTTTCATATGAGGGTCATGAATAATTAAATTGTAGATGGCACACCTCAAACTATATAAATTAAATTAAATTAATACCCTATGAAAACCCATTTTTGTTATTGAGAAGAATTTGGTCGCAGTTGCGCGAACGCATACTCCGAATTGATTTTTTAGAATTGTAATTATGTCACGCGAACATGTCCACAATCACAATTATATTTTAAGCGGACCTAAAGGCTATTCTACGAGTACTCATTTAAGAAACATAAGCAATTGCCAAACAACTGGAATCTGCATATACAGAGAAGTGCAATTTAATCACAATTATGTTGCCAAAAGAGTGAGTTTTGACATACTGAAGATAGCCTACGTTGCATTTCTAGACTTCGAAATTCAAGTTGTTTAACACCAAATGATATATCTAACTCCTGATTACCTCCCTCGGCGACCCCTAAGAGACCTTTGTTTCCTATTTTTCACAACTAATAACTCAGAAAGTTTAAGCTCCAATTTAACAGAAGCAAAGACCAATTATACCAGCACTAATTCTTTTATAGGATTTGACATTCAAGATGCTGTGACACTAATGAAGATAAATGTTTTTCCATGTAAAGTTGCCGCCATAATATTTAGATCTGCTAAACTTATTAAAGAATCATCTTCCGAATGTAAAAAGAAGAAGACAAATAGGGTATCAATTCTTATATCTACTTTGCGTCAGTTAAATCTTTCCCCGGTTATTCTCGGAAGGTCAAGGAACTACAAACTTTGCAATTCGAGATGGGAACGGTCAGTCCTACAGTCTGCTGCCAACAATAAACTGAATCAACAAACTAAGCAATTATTTTACACTAACACTATACCCAGCATTTCAATCACAAGCATGCCAACAAAAGAAAGAGCACAATATGTAGCTTATTTAGCGCTAATGGATCAAGCAAATGAACGAAATCATGATCATGTAACCACATGTTCAACCTTATTCCTCTGTACCAAACTCAATTAACAGGGAGGTCTGAAGAAATGAATTAATCCCTATAAGAGTCATGGAATCAATCAACACGAAGTTGTTCTTATGCTAAGCGAAGGAAACATATGATGAACAAAAAAATGGTTCCTAGGTCAGTAACACATGCAAATTTGTACACGATCCAGAGAATAATGCAACCATCAATGGATACCAAGTTACTCGTTTTTGCTTTCGATAAACCAAATACTTAATTTATTTCCAACAACTTCAAAGGTTAAATAGGGACAGAATTCCGGAAAGATTTAGACTTATCCTTGTTGAATTTAAGACCAAAATGAATCCAAATTGCAGTTCCAAAACTCAACAAAACAAGGAAGCACAAGTCATCAGCAAAGCTTTCATTTAAACATCAACAAACCAATAGAAAACTTAGCAAAATATCACAGATATACACTTAACAAATCCGTCTCATATTACAATTTCAAACAAAGGCTGATTGAAATGGCTATACAAGCCTCGGACAGAATTGCAACGAAGATGAAGAAGAAGAGAAGAGCTACAGTCATATGAGTTTATTCAATAACGGTTTACAAATTGTTCTAAATAAAGAGAAAATTCACAAACTTGTTGGTGACAATTACTTTAAATAGAATCGGAAGAAACAAACGAGCAGAAACTCAACAGTCAACTCCAAATCGTAAAATCGCCACAGAAATCGAACAGAACCACAAACACGCCTTGAATCGGCAAACAAAATTTGAACTCCGACTAACTCCAACCCACCTCAATCGAATCCCATCATTGAAAAATTGAATCAAAAAGGCAAATACATATATTTTTGTGTCTCTTGTTTATTTTGGAAAATCAGAGAACAAACTTAAAAAGACTCTCAAATCAAAAAAATGACTACGAAAGAAATCCAAAAAAATAAAACCAGGCAAACTAGCCTTTTCAATTTAGGAACCATTTCTCAAACATTTTTCAAAACTAAACTATGATCGAATGGTGATAGACGAGGCAGATGACCACACACGATCACATGTTCTGATGGATTCTGAGACTAGAGGACTATATGAACATTCCTTAGCACACATATGAAATCATAGAAGAGGCTAATACAAACAAGAGCGATGACTACACAAATCTCAGTTATTATTTCAAACTTCATCCCATTTTATAGATCATTCAGAGATCAATTTACAACAGGAACTAAAATGAAGAAGAGAAATGAACCTGGAATTAAGAGACAGAACTAACACCACACTGAAATAGATCAAGGAAAAGCAAACAACAACAGAACAACAACTTTCGAGCAACAGCAGCCTCAACTTTCTCAAATGACTTCCATTTTTAAACCAAATCCCGAAAAAAGAAGAAGAAGAAGACGGACTCTAGGGAGGTTAAACGAGAACTTTAGACAATAATCATCATAAAATGAAATTCCAAAACACTCAATGAAAAAACAAGTTTTTCCTTATGTTTATTTTAATCTCAGAAGTAAAGAACCGATAAAGAAAGAAATCCCTCAAATCCTTTTTCTTCAAAATCCAATCCCCCTCTCAAAAGAGAAAAGCTCACCTTATATAGACCCTCTTGATTTTTCTCAAACCTTCAACCCACCCTCCCGAAAATCTCAAACATCTTTGGCTATGAACAATTTTTGGGATAGATGGAGAGCGAGGATTGATTTTCATCCATCCACGATGTCACGACCCAAAATCCACTAAGGGTCGTGGTGGCACCGGACACCTCTATCAGGCAAGCCAACAAGAATTATCAATTAAATCCTCTTTTAATACTTTTGAAAATCTAAGGTTTTTCCTTCCATTTTTCAAAAATAAAGATCACTACTTGAATTCAAATTTATATAATAACAATTAGTACATTCCTTCGAAAACCATCCCAGAAACCCGGTGTCACAAGTGCATGAGCAACTATTGATAAGGAAAATAAATTACAACACCTGTCCGAAATACAATGGACAGGGAATAAGATACAAAATGCTGTAAGGAACTACACTAGATGCGGGTCGCCTAGAGCAATGCAGCTCACCTAGTCCCAGCGTCATCCATGCTGCTACGCCCAATAGGCTGCTAGAGGTATACATACCTGTGCAACAAAAATGCACAAAAGTGTAGTATGAGTACGTAATCAACGTGTACTCAGTGAGTATCCCGCCTAATCCCGAAGGAGTAGAGACGAGATGGCCAACTTGACACTTTCTAATAGTCCAATAATTGTTCATCCTTAATATATGTATTAAACTGTGGATTTATTTTATAAACGTAATTTTTTAATCCAAATAGAGGAGACAAGTAAACATATAATTCTTTCATAGGAAATTTCCAAAATTCCTCTTCATTATTCTCCAAATATTCTAAAGCCATGAAGAGGCAATAACAACTTTAATAAATTAAAGACAACAGCACAAACATGCGCAAATCATGCCGAGGTCGACGGCCCGCTCCAACATAAATGTAAATTATGCACTGCCGAGGGTCGAGCGACACAAATCATAGATGCATCTATTCTCACCGAGGCGTTCGGTCCGTTCCATACATAAACACATATCCTGCTCGCGAATCATCCATGAGACGCAGGCACGCATAAAATACATGGTCAAGTAGGAAATTAAGAGCTTATCGGGGATAATCAACCAAATAGACAAATTTCTCATTTTAACATTTCAGGGAAAATTTAATATTCAATCTCTTTTTAAATTCCTTTACCAATTCAAGGTGATTTAAACAATTCAAACTATCAATGGGTTCAAATTATTCCAAGTATACCATGCTTTTTGGGTCCTAGACTACCCGGACAATAGCATAATAGTAGCTACGGACGGACTCTCGTCACCTCGTGCGTACGTAGCCCCCACACATAGAAGCACATAACCAATTTAACTCACCTATGGGATAAATTCCCCCTCACAAGATTAGAAAGGAGACTCACCCCGCTCCGAAGACTCAAAACTGGCATTCTACATTCTTCCGAGGACTCCAATTGATGCACCACGCTCCAAGACTAGCCAATGGTTACGCAAATCCATTAATATATGCTCAAATATTCATTACAAACTAATTTATAGCAATTCCTAACCCCAATTGGAAAGTTGACCAAAACACCCTCGGGCCCACGTGTCTGGAATCCAAAACTTTCCGAAGATAAAGTTTACCCATAACCTTAGGAACTCGAATATATAATTTTCTCTTAATTCCATACTCAAAATTGTAATCAAAATCCCAGATTTCTAATTTCCTAGGTTTTCAACCAAAACCCAAAATTTACACTAATCTTCATGCTTAAATCTATACATAATTGATATATTTAACTCAAAAGTGATGGGGATAACTTACCTTGACATTGACGACGAAAATCCCCTCCTTGAAGCTCTCCAAAATTTCCCCAAGCCATGAGAAATATGAGAGAAATGGCTAATCCCCGACATTAAATTAACCTTCTGCCTCTAGGGATTTTTGCTTCTGCGAAAATAATCCCACTTTCGCGGTCCCGCTTTTGCGGAAAATATTTGGCTTCTGCGGTCCGTAGGCTCTAGCCCATTTTTGCTTCAGCGGTCAGTCAACCACTTATGCGGTTCCGCATCAGCAGATCAAGGGTCGCTTCTGCGGTCCCTAGGCTCTAGCCCATTTTTGCTTCTGCGGTCAGTCAACCGCTTCTGCGGTTCTGCATCAGCGGATCAAGGGTCGCTTCTGCGGTCCTAACTGCCCTCACGCTCGACCGCTTCTGCGGCTTCCTCCTCGCTTCTGCGGTCCCATTTCCGCAGAAGCAGAAATATCAGATACCAGCTGCTTCAGTTCTTCTTGAATTTCAAGTTTTGATCCGTTAACCACCCGGAATCCACCCGAGGCCCCCGGGACACCAACCAATCCTAAAACACATTACGGACCTGCTCGAGGCCTCAAATCACATCAAACAACGCTAAAATCATCAATTCCAATCCAAGCTTTATGAACTTTGAACTTTCCAACTTCTACTTCCGGTGTTTAAACCCATCAAATCATATCCGATTGACCTCAAATTTTGTACAGAAGTCATATTTGACATTATGGACCTACTGCAACTCTCGAAATCGGATTCTGACCCCGATATCAAAAAGTCCACTCCCGGTCAAACTTCTCAAAAACCTTCAAATTTCTATCTTTAGCCAAATGGCTTCAAAATGACCTACGGATCTCCGAATTCACTTTCGATCGAGCTCCCAACCCCAGAATCACCATACAGAGCTACACACAGTCTCAGAATCCAAAATGGACATTAATAATGCTGAAATGCACTCCAAGACAAACTCAAGAAATTTCTTCCAAAATGCTAACTTCTATAGTGGGAGCCAAAATGCTCTCGGGTTATCCAAAACCCGAACCAGGCATATGCCCAAGTCCGATATCATCATACAAACCTGCTGGAACCTTCAGATCCTAGTTCATTATTTCAACTTTAAGCTTCTCAAATGAGAATTTTCATTTAAATTTAACTCCGATCTTCCTGAATTTAAATTTTGACCATGCGAACAAGTCACAATACCTGAAATGAAGCTGCTCATGGCCTCAGACTACTGAAAGACGCACTAGGCCTCAAAACTACCGGTCGGGTCATTACACACGACCCCCATTTATCCAGCAAATCGATCAGGAGCTAAACGACGCGCAAAAAAACCTGAAAGGAATCTTCTATTCGTCAGAAACCATTACATTGTGGTGACGAGGAGAGAGGGGGAACACGTGAGGAGAGATTTGAGGCTCACTCACTTGGATTTGGGCTGAAATGGGGGTTGGATTCGAGTTCTTATTTGGAGAAGAAGAACAGTCGTGTGGTCTTTGGGATTTTAGGGTTCTGCCCATTCTTTTTGCATTTGATATTTGGGAACGGGTCGGGTTGTTTCTTGGGCTGGGGCGGTTGGGATGGGTTGGGCAAATTTTAAAAGGGGACGAGTGGTTTGGGCTGGAATTGGAATGTGTTTGGGACTGCACACTTGAATTTAAGGAGCAACCCAACCTTGACTTCTCAATTCTTCTTTCATTTCAAACTAATTATCCTACAATTCCTTTTCCTTCTTTTTTTTCAAAATTAGAATAATTCCTACATTAATTCTTAGAAACTCATTAACTAAAATAAAAGCACTCATTAAACTGAGATGATTATTAACTCAATTAATTAAAAACCAATTAAAAGAAAAGCTACTTAAGATAAAAGTTAAAATTAAAAGTGCAAAATACACTATTTTTTGTGATTTTTTTTTATAAAATAAATCAATTACTTAATAATTATAAAAATGCACAGACAAATTCAAACAATTAACAAAAAATGCCACGAAACTCTACAAAATTGCAAGTAATGAAAAGAAATCATTTTGTTTGAATTTATGGGAGTAATTCATATAGGGAAGAAACCACGTGCTCACAGCCGCGCCTCTTTGCTCGGAAACGCGAAGAGTTTTCGTGCAAAGATAAGTGAGCGGATACGAGCGATTTTTGCCCGTTTGAATACTCCATGGAAAGCATCTTTGAAAGAATTGACCGCACCCTGCTTTTGAGGTTGCCTACATATCCTTGGCTAAAAAGGAATCAGGTCAGTGTAGTTTAGGAAGGTTTGGTAGCTGGGACTACCATGAAGCTGTGATTTCACTTTTTCTATTGCTGCTACTACTACTTACTGAACTCCCTTATTACACCATGTCAAATAAAAAGAAGCTAGACTAAACTATGAGCTATGAATTACAAAACCTATCTATCGATTCACTTGATCTTGCAGCTTTTGTTGCCATGCTGACTTGTATTATTCCGGTGAAATTCCTTTGTTGTCAACTTGAACTATAATCTGAGATGTTTTCCCTTTCTCCAGGTGGATGCCTGACTACTGAACTGTGTTTTGAGATGTTTCCCCTTTCTCCAGGTAGACACATGACAACTGAACTTGAATGTATTCCCATGCTCTCCAGGCGGGATCCTGACTACTGACTTGAAATGTATTCACACGCTCTCCAGGCGGGCTCCTGACTGCTGACTTAAAATGTATTCCCATGCTCTTCAGGCGGGCTCCTGACTGCTAAACAGGAATGTATTCCCATGCTCTCTAGGCGGGCTCCTGACTGCTTGAATGTATTCCCATGCTCTCCAGGCGGGCTCGTGACTACTGACTTGAAATGTATTCCCATGCTCTCCAGGCGGGCTCCTGACTGCTGACTTGAAATGTATTCCCATGCTCTCCAGGCGGGCTCGTGACTGCTGACTTGAAAAGTATTCCCATGCTCTCCAGGCGGGCTCCTGACTGCTAAACTTGAATGTATTCCCATGCTCTCCAGGCGAGCTCCAGACTGCTAAACTTGAAATGTATTCCCATGCTCTCCAGGCGGGCTCCTAACTGCTAAACTTGAAATGTATTCCCATGCTTTCCAGGCGGGCTCCTGACTGCTAAACTTGAAATGTATTCCCATGCTAGCCAGGCGGGCTCCTGACTGCTACACTTGAAATGTATTTCCATGCTCTCCAGGCGGGCTCCTGACTTCAAAACTTGAAATGTATTCCCATGTTCTCCAGGCGGGCTCCTAACTTCAACAAAATAGATAAAAACAAAGAAAATTTCCTGCCCCAGTTTTGTAGCTGTGCACATGGGTGAGTGTTAAACTGAATCATTCTACCAACTATCATTAAGAATTTGAAAGCTACGTCCTATTATCCAGGGGGTCTTGACTACTCTTAATTAAACGTCAATTCTAGATCTAAGCTCTATCATCTAGAGGTATTACTTCCGCTAAGTCCTGTTATCTAAGAGGGTCTTAAACTACATCCTTTTATCCATGAAGGTCCTGAAATTCAAATCAAGGCTTATCCTAAAGACTGACACTTTTACGAATGAATCATACTACGCTACAACAGAATTTATGCTACATCTTGATATCTAACGGAAATCTTAAAACTTGGTCCCATTATTCAGGGATGGGTCCTGAAAACTCCTAATTGAATCCTGTCTTAAACATGCAAACTTTAAATCAACTTACATTCTTCTATGATTTGTTTTGAAATTTATCTAAGCCATATTTTTCAGGAAGGTCCTGAGAGTTTACGGTTAAACCTGTTTAGGTTCTTGCTCTTCCCCTACGGAGAGTTTCTCCAAAACAAACAAAATATTTTGCCCTGTTTCAATCAAAGAAAAATTTTGTCAGTTTAAAATGGTGGTTAGTTGATGGCATTCCTGCTGAAGATGTCTCAGCTGCTGTGTTTTGCTTTGACCTGCTTCCCGAACTGGCCCTGAACCACTTGACTTTCTGAATGACTTTCAAACCCCATGACTTTCGTGTCGATGCCCCCTTTTTCTTCTTGAAGGCAAAATCGGATTTACGATATTTGGGAGGACAACTCTTTCCTTTTGGTATTTGGGTTTGTTTTGGAATTTGAAGAGTCTCCACCTAATGATTAAGTGCATTAGGACACAAAAAGGGGTTTTTGAGTTTGAAAAACAGAGTTTGGATAAGGGCTAGAAATTATCTTGAGGTAAAGGTGTTAGGCACCCCCAAAGATCCACTAGTATGGTTCCCGGCCATGTTTCAATTGTGACTTCACTTAACAAGTAAGCAAATAAGGGTTCAAATAGAGGGATCTTTCACATAATATTGCAAGTAAATCGAAATTTAAGGAGAGATAAAGAGGGCGGAACAACAACAACAACAACAACAATAACGACCCAGTGAAATCCCACTAGTGGGGTCTGGGGAGGGTAGTGTGTACACACACCTTACCTCTACCCCGAAGGAGTAGAGAGGCTGTTTCCGAAAGACTCTCGGCTCAAGAAGACAAAAAGACAAAGGAAGACAATATTA
>MU701831.1:0-34224 GCA_026770625.1 Nicotiana glauca | reverse complement strand
CACAAAGTTATGACATAAGGCAAAACTCAACTACCTCCTATCCTATAACCCTAATACTCGACCTCCACGAGTTCCTATCAAGTGCCATGTCCTCAGAAATCTGGAGCATCGCCATATCCTGCCTTATCACCTCCCCCCAATACTTCTTGGGCCGCCCTCTACCTCTTCTCGAGCCTTCCACAACCAGTCGTTCACACCTTCTTACCGAGGCATCTAGGCTTCTTATCTGAACGTGCCCAAACCACCTGAGCCTTGCTTCCCGCATCTTGTCATCAATGGAAGTCACACCCACCTTCTCCCTAATAACATCATTCCTGATCTTATCCATCCTACTATGCCCGCACATCCACCTTAACATCCTCATTTCTGCTACCTTCATCTTCTGGATATGTGATTTCTTAACCGGCCAACACTCAGCCCCATACATCATGACCGGCCTGACCACCGCTTTATAGAACTTACCTTTGAGAATCAGTGTCACTCTTCTGTCACACAATACTCAGGATGCTAACCTCCACTTCATCCATCCTACCCCGATACGGTGTGTAACATCGTCATCGTTCTCCCCTCCCCCCTGGATAACTGACACAAGGTACTTGAAGCTATCTCTACTCGGGATGACCTGTGATTCCAGCCTCAGATCCACGCCCACTTCACTCTAATCAGTGCTGAACTTACACTCTAGGTATTCCGGCTTTGTCCTGCTAAGCTTGGAACCCTTAGATTCAAGAGTTTGTCTCCAAACCTCCAGCATCTCGTTAACACCGATTCGCGATTCATCAATCAGAGGCAGAAATTTTAAGAAAAGATTTAAACAATAAATAAAAAAAACAAATAAAGGGAAAGGGGAGTCCTAGGTTTATAATCAATATGGATCACCCCACAAGGTCCTAGGTTTATAATCAATATGGATCATCCCACACAACACCCGATAACCATTTATACACGTGGTGTTATCGCGTGGTCATCATATCAATATTCTACCCTTCCCACCCCATAAGGGTTATTAAATGCGTGAGTTGGTCACGAATACTTATTGCGAGCTATTACCCGTCCCATCCTATAAGTCCTAGAGGGTATTTAGGACCACTATTCCTACGTGGTAGGGACTAGCTTGAACCCTTAAGTTTAAAGGCAAAAATGTGAAGCGACATACATAACAAATAGGACTGCGCATAAGGGAAACATACAAAGGCACATAGAGGCTCACAGATCCCTCGACAAGTAATCTCATAATTAGCACTTCTCAAACACATTTAAGGTCTCAAAGACAAGAGTTTTAAAAGTCGGAATGTTGAAATAAAACAGTGAGTTTCAGTAAAAGCATAAGCTTAATTAAGACTAAGTGATTTGAAAAAAAATGCTCGGTTTTCAGAAATACGACTCGGGACAGTAGTAGGATTTAGAAGTATACAGTAGTTTAGGAGTTAGTGAAAATATAGATAAAATCATTCAAAACATTCTTTGTAAATAGAGTAAAGGCATGGAGATACATTAACTTGACGAGACGTAGGATAAATATTTTTAAAATAATAGCACGATTCTGGGCAGAAAAGGGTAACCTACTAGAAAACATAGTAGAACAGATACACAATTTTGAGATCATTTCAAAGTAGGGCGAGAGTTTAGTAAAACAGAGTGAAGTTCAGAGAATCAAAATAAGAATAGGAGCAACAGAGTTCAAAATTAAAAGAGGCTAATTAGTCTTAAACCGATAACCACATGATTAATCAATTCTTATTAGGCCTAAAGTTTGCCTAGGCGTCATATACATTGTCTGATTATCTTAAAGACTGGACATGCATATTTCATTCTGATTTAAAAAGAAAGGATACGCATAGTACTTGTATTATTAGATTAAGCATGCTAATAGGCGTTTTGACAATTGCAATCCAGATAAGTATAAAACTCAAAGCAACAGGATGTCTAATGCACAGAAGAGTTCCTAAAACACGATCTCTACTGTGCCAATGCAGTAATGACAGTTTGTTAATAATTAAGATTACGAAGTGAGTACAATAATATGCTGAGAATAAAAGACCTAAAACAGGATTTCTAATATATGAAATGCATGTCCTAAGCAGGTTATCTATTGCGCAAATAGGTAAATAAAAACCTACAAACATGTTTTCTACCGATAGAAATAAACATTCATACCCCTCCCCCATATTCACTATTCAACCCCCAATAATTCATTTACAAATTATTACAAACCAGTATTAACTGAATTACTGTAATGAAATAAAAAAGACAAGAAGTTCTTCTATAGGGAGCCTTCAATAGGCCCAAATCCTCCAAACTTCACTGCCAAAATAGCCTTTCATAGCTTGGGTGTGCCAAAGTTCCCTAAGGACCTCGGGGGCTCTTGGGCCATGCTCACGCTCAGACTTAGTAACCAGGAGTTAAACATGAGCAGTATGGAGATACCAGCCTCAGTGTGTCAGAGTTCAGAGGGTACTCAGGAGGTCCCCAAAGCAGTGCTCACACTAAGGGGGTGGAACTTAAGTATCTAGAAATAAAGTAAATTGGAAGAGAGTTTGAAAATGTTTTGACAGTGTTGAAAGGAATTTCACTTAAAACATTTTGTAAAAACAAAGAGAGTTTGTTTAGTAAAAACCAGTTTTTTTGAAAGCATAATAGAGTAATAAACAACAAGCACCTCCAAAGATAGATTCATACACAGCCAAAGACCACAAAACCAAGGCAGGTCCAGCAAACACAAATAGGGATAGTGGGGGTTAGGGACACATAGGACAAAAAATGTAACCCAGCGAACGTCTAGGACTAGGTCAAACACTTTCAGGCATAGTCATAGGAAAAAACAAATGTGAAGAACAACCACATAAAAGGGTGATAGGGATTTGGGATAAGTATGCAAATCATGCTTGGAAACACACATAAAGGGGGTATATTAATCCAAAGGGAAGGGAAGACAAAATAACATGCTAGTAATACATTTTAATTACAGATTTCGTAAGAGAACTACAAATAGAAGCAAACTAGAAATAGTAAGAATTGAAACAAATAGAGAATCACATTGTTGTTGGAGCTTTCAATTGAAACTCGGACATACCAGTAAAGAGCAAGAGCAGGATGCAAAGACAAAGTGATAACACAATTTAAGCCTTGGCTTACAACTCTCTAATAATAGGCAAGAGCAGAGGACAACAATAGAACAAAAGGAGAAAGAGAGAAAGAGCACAAGAGAATGTAGAATTGAGAGTTTTTTTCTGATGTCTCTTTGTTAATGAAAGAGTAGTGTATTTATAGTTCTAAAAGCTGGTAGAAAATAAGGTAAGAAGTAAAGTGTAGTGTAATTATGGAAGTAAATACAATCAGAATCCCAATCAATGTAGGTACTCCCCTTTAATTGGGGAGTCCTAGTTCAAACGCCTTCCAGGGTGACAAATAAGGAAAGAGACTAATTGAAAGACTAATTTCAATCATACATAGAGTAGTAAAGAATAAGGCGTGTGATTAGGACCAAGTACAAAACATATGAATTAAGGAAAGTAAGAATCAATTGGCGAAATGCTTGTACATAAAATAAGGTAGAGTATCATTTTGAAAATCTGTAAGAGATCCCCTAGTATCGCAGGGAATTAGTTATCAGTTAAGGCAGATGTCAACAAGTAAGGAAATTCATAAAATCAGCAAAAAGTGTTAAGGCAAGTATCATAGTTAAAGGAAAATACATAAAATCAGCAAAGAGTTCTAAGGAAAGTATCATGGTTATAGGAAAATACACAAAATCAGTAAGTACTAGTCACAATCATTCAAGGATTCAAAGTGGCAAACTAATACTGATTTAAAGGGAATAGACAGACATTAGACAAAAATCAGAAACCCTAGTATATAACATTAGGAGTCATGTGAGTCAGGGATGCTAGATGAACCCAAAGACAAACAGCATAGGGTAAAGATTAGTAAAACATGAACGCATATTCAAGCACGCAGTAAAAAAGAGCAGCTTTCAGGGTTCTAAGTTTAAAAATTAGGGTTTCACATAGATACTAGTACGAATCAATAGAGTAGACATCATACATGCAAAGGAGACGAAGAGCCATAAACCCTAATTGGAAAACAGAGTAGAATCACTAGAATTTCAAGTCATTCATGATAATCAAATACCTATACTGACCCAATCACAAGGAAAAGACTTCAACAATGGTAAATATGAGGGAAAATCATCAGATAATGTTAAAAATCGATAAAGAAAACCATTTTGAGAAGGGGTTTCGGAACCCTAGTTAAAAGTGAAGGTCCGTTCATAAAAATAGAAATATTTTTTAAGGAAACATCATAATAACTCATAATATGCGTAGATCTACTTTAAATCTAAAATAATCAGAGGTTCCAAACATTAGGGTTTTAAAGAAAACCTTAGAAAAGATAAGAAGAACCTCAAACGGTAAAGGCTCGGGCCTCAAAAGTCACAGGCTTCACTCGAAATCAAACTTTGGAGGCCTGAAGCAAACAGGAACACCATGGGTGTGAGTAGATGGGTCCTCGCCCTTCGAGGGCCTTAGGGATGACATTTACCGGCATGAGAGAACCATACGAGGCAGAGGGTGAGGAATCCATGGTCTCCGGTGGAGAAGATGAAGGGATTCGTTGGAGAAGGAGAAGAGATAGAAGTCTCTAGAAGATACTAGAGATAGAGAGAGTAGAGAGATGAGAGACGGTGAAGAATGAGGGGTTAGGGGGGTAGTTTGAATTTTAATTAAGGAAAGGTCATCTGGGCCGTTGCTGTTATTTGATCAACGGCTCAGATTAAATCGGGGTTGGGCTGGGTTATATTAGGGATTGGGCTGGGGTATTTTAATTGGGTATTGGTCCAATTAAATCCGATGGGGGGTGTGGTTAAATTGGCTAGGATTGAAATAATAAAGGGATGTTTGTTAAATAGCTAATTTTTCCTCTTTTATTTTTTATAAAATAGTTTAAAAAGATTTTAAAATAAATTAAAGATACTGCACTAATTAATAACATATAAATATTAATCTAAAAATATTAGAAATGATTTTAAAATTGTAAAATATTATTAATCATAAAATAGGCTATAATTGCAATTATATGAAACTTAGCTTTAAAAATACCAAACAAATGCATAAGAAATATGCAAAAATTATATTAGTTATATCTTGGTGTAAATATGAGAATAAAATAGGTTAATCACAAAAAGTGATAATTGTTTGGACAATTATTGGTTTTGTACTACTAAAATGGACAATAAATTGCTTTTAAAATCTTTAAAAATAAGGGGATAATACCGAATTTCTTGGGCATGCTTATATATGAATGTACATACTATTTTGAGTATATAAAAATATATTGGGAAAATTGGGTATCAATAGCTGCTCCTCTTTACCCGAGAAGGATGAAACAGTCGACGGGTAAAGATATGATGGCCAATTTTGACCGAATGAAACGATTTGAAAATTTTTGACCGAGCTCTGGTTCCTGAGCTGCATACATATCCTTGGTCTTATAGGAATCAGGCCATATGCGGTTTGGGAATCCGTCGGCGGAACGTACCGATGGAGATTTCGAAAGACGGACGCGATATTCAGGTTAGGAAGGATGGTCAGGGATTGATAGGCTGCGGGAGCCGGAGTGGGATCGCTCCTGCTGTGACGATCATTGCTGGCCGGTGTACCTGCAAGTGAGCAATGCAAACATATGTTGTGCGCAAATTTAAACGTGATGGAAGTTCCCATTGGACCATAAAATGCTCGTCTTCGGACGGCTAGGATGACTTCCTGGGCCATGAAGCGTATAATAAAGGATTCGCAGGCTATGAAATGATGTTCTTGGTATGTGAGGATGATGCCTCCGAACCATGATGCCTTTGAATAATGATATGCAAAAGATAAAGAAGGGGGTCCTCATACCATGGCATGACGTTCTCGGGCTATGAAAATGGTGCCTCAAAACAATGACGCCTTTGGAAAATTTGGAGATCTTTCAGCCCATGCAAGACTTAAATGAAGCGGCGATATTTCAGCCGCGCAAAAATGTAAATACAAATGATGATCTTACAACCGATATAGGATGAAGTGGCAATATTTCAGCCGATGCGGAATTTAAATAAAGGTGGCGTTATTTCAGTCATGGAGAGATTTAATAAGATGGTGATATTTTAGCCCACGGGAGATTTAAATGAAGTGGCGATATTTCAGCCGATATAGAGTGTAAATATAATGGCGATATTTCAGCCGATGTGAGATTTAATAAAGTTGGCGATTTTTTAGCCATGCAAGATTTAAATAACAGTTTGTGATCTTTCAGCCATGCAGATGGAGGTAGAGCTTAACCTCGGAAGGCAGAATGGTAGCCCTATGCAATGCAGAAGAATGCAGATGGAGACAATGCTTAGTCTCGAAAGGCAGAATGGTAGCCTTATGCAATGCAAAATGCAGATGGAGATAATGCTTAGTCTCGGAAGGCAGAAAGGTAGCCTTATGCAGTGCAAAAAAAATGCAGATGAGGACAGAGCTTAGTCTCGGAAGGCAGAAATATAGCCCTATGCAATGCAAAAAATACAGATGGAGACAATGCTTCGTCTTGGAAGGCAGAATGGTAGCCTTATGTAATGCAAAAAAATGTAGATGGAGACAGAGCTTAGTCTTGGAAGGCAGAAAGGTAGCCTTATGCAGTGCAAAAAATATAGATTGAGATAGATCTTAATCTCAGAAGGCAGAAAGGTAGCCTTATGCAATGCAGAGGTAAAAGGTGAATATTAACGAAAGCTCTTAGCTGATAGATGATAGATGATAGCTGATAGCTGATTGCGTCGTTGTGGCTGCTGGGGATGTCATGTGCAGATAACGCTTGAAAGTAATTGATGATTCTGAGAGTTGTATTCCTGCAAAAGTATGAGTATGTAATCGTATCTAATGATTTTATGTCTTGGGGTGCCTGCATTCAAAGAAAAATCGTGAGTTTTGTAAAGGGGGAAGGTTAGTTCGTTCCTCCGTGGACTTCGCTTGTCCTATTTGGTTCTTGCTTTCATTGGGGGTAGCATCGCTAAACGAAGCAATTCTGATAGTAGCTATGTATGGTTTAGTAAAGAATATGATGTAACTACATGATTTTAAAATGATTTTCTTTTAGATGAACTGACGACTACGACACGGTTCAAGACATTACAACCTCTCTTTTCGGAATTTTAAGGGTCCTTCTCAAAATTCTGCCGCAGTTTCCAATATCGGGGAAAATAAAAATTTTATTGAATTGTGACCAAACCCATAAGGCTTCCTACGTATCCCCTCTTAAATGAGAATTAGATCAGACGTAGTTCAAACTACATCATAAAGAAAATCATAAGTGCTACACATAGTATCACTTGACTGCATCTGAATTGATCGGCTTTGGCCAAACTTCCCCATCCATTTCTGAAAGTATGAGGGCTCCTCCAGTTAGAACCTGGTGAACCATGTATGGACCCTGCTAGTTGGAAGAGAAATTTCCATTGGCTTCATCCTGGTGCGGAAAGATTTTCTTCATTACCAGCTGTCCATGTGTAAATTGTCTTGGCTTGACTCTTTTGTTGAAAGATCTGGACATTCTGTTCTGATACAATTGACCATGGCAAAGTGCATTCATTCTCTTCCCATCTATTAGAGCTAGTTGCTCGTAGCGGCTTTTTACCCATTCTGCATCATCAAGTTCTGCTTCTTGTATAATCCTCAAGGAGGGAATCTCTACTTCAGCAGGTATGACTGCCTCTGTACCATAAACCAACATGTAAGTAGTTGCCTCGGTTGATGTGCGAACTGTGGTGCGGTATCCCAATAAGGCGAATGATAACTTTTCATGCCACTGCTTATGCTTTTCTATCATCTTCCTTAGTATCTTCTTGATGTTCTTGTTGGCCGCTTCTACGGCTCCATTCATCTGAGGTCTGTAGGCTGTAGAATTCTTGTGTTTGATTTTGAATGTTTCAAACATTGCTTTCATCAGGTCACTATTGAGATTGGAACCATTATCAGTAATGATTGACTCTGGGATGCCGAACCGACAAACGATACGGTCGCGGACAAAGTCTGCCATGACATTCTTAGTCACTACCTTGTATGATGCTGCTTCAACCCATTTGGTGAAATAATCAATTTATGCCCGTTTGATGCGGCAGGCTCAACAGGTCCGATGACATCCATTCCCTAAGCGGCGAACGGCCATGGCGAGCTTGTTGCAGTAAGATCATTTGGGGTTACCTTTATCATATCCGCACGTATCTGACAACGATGGCATTTTCAGACATACTGGATGCAGTTTGTTTCCATAGTCATCCAAAAATATCCTACTCGGAGTATTTTCTTTGCTAAGACAAAACCATTCATATGTAGACCGCAGGTCCCTGCGTGAACTTTTTCTAATAACCTGGATGCTTCCTTTGCTTCAACACACCTTAGCAATCCCAAATCGGGAGTCCTCCTATATAGGATTCCTCCGCTGTGAAAGAAGTGATTAGATAACCTTCGCAGTGTGAGCTTTTGAGTATTCTGGATATTCTCCCGTTGTCAAATACCTTTTGATATCATGGAACCAGGGTTTTCTCTGCTTCTTCCTCGACCTGAGCACAGTAAGCTGGCTGATCATGAATTTTCACCGGAATAGGATCAATGAAGTTCTTATCTGGATGCTGAATCATGGATGATAGGGTAGCCAATGGGTCGGCAAACTCGTTCTGGATTCCGGGGACGTGCTAGAACTTCGTCCTTTTAAACCTCCTCCTCAACTCCTATACATGATGCAGGTAAGGGAGTATCTTGGAGTTCTTGGTTGCCCATTCTTCTCGAAACTGGTGTATAACCAGGTCTGAATCCCCGATCACTAGCAACTCCCGAACATTCATGTAAATGGCCAACTTGAGTCCTAAGATGCAGGCTTCATATTCGGCCATGTTTTTGGTGCATGAGAACTTGAGCTTGGTATATACCGGATAGTGCTGGCCGGTTTGTGATACTAGGACTGCTCCTATGCCCACTCCTTTGAAATTTGCTGCTCCGTCGAAGAACATCCTCCAACCATCATAGGATTCTGCAATATCTCCTCCTATGAAGATACCTCTTCATCAGGAAAATACATCTTTAGAGGTTCGTATTCTCCATCCACGGGATTTTTGGCAAGATGATCTACTAGTGCCTGTCCTTTGATTGCCTTATGAGTCACATAAACAATGTCGAATTCACTCAACAGGATTTTCCACTTGGCTAGTTTGCTAGTGGGCATGGGGTTCTGAAAGATATATTTCAGCGGATCCATTCTTGATATGAGGTAAGTGGTATAGGCACAGAAATAATGCCTCAACTTTTGAGCTACCCAAGTTAAAGCACAACAGGTGCATTCTAATAGAGAGTATCGGGCCTCGTATGAAGTGAACTTCTTGCTGAGGTAATATATGGCTTGATATTTTCTCCCTGTTTCGTCGTGTTGCCCTAGAACACAACCGAATGCTCCATCCAATACTGCAAGGTAGAGAAATAGTGGTCTGCCCGGTTCGGGCGGGACCAGGACTGGCGACGTTGATAGGTATTCTTTGATTCTATCGAAGGCTTTCTGGCAATCATCGGTCCATTTAGTAAAGGCATCTTTCTTCCATATCTTAAAGATGGGCTCACAAATGAAAGCGGATTGAGCTATGAACCGGATGATGTAGTTGAGTCTCCCCAAGAAACTCATGACCTCTTTCTTATTCTTTGGGGGCGGCAATTCTTGAATGGACTTAACCTTTGATGGATCCAGCTCTATTCCTCGGTGACTTACAATGAACCCAAGCAACTTTCCAGCAGGAACCCGAAATGCGCACTTGACGAGATTCAGTTTCAGATTGTACCTCCTAAGTCTGTTGAAAAATTTCATCTGATCTTCCATGTGGTTGGTGGCTCTCTTGGATTTGATGATGACATCGTCTACATACACCTCGATCTCTTGGTGTATCATATCATGGAAAATAGTAGTCACGGCCCTCATGTAGGTGGACCCTGCATTCTTTAACCCAAACGACATCATCTTGTAACAATACATCCCTCATGGCGTAATAAAAGCCATTTTCTTAGCGTCTTCCTCATCATCCATATCTGATGATACACAGCAAAACAATCGATGAATGACTGCAATTCATGCTTGGCGCAGTTGTCAATTAGAATGCAAGAATATAAATCGTGTCTTAATTTAGGTGCCTCATTGTGCCCGAGGTAGGCCTAGTGACAAGTTGATTTGTAGAACTTATAATGCTAAATGCCTCATTTTATTGATAAAAATAAGATGAATCCCAAAATGACACTAAAATTGCAAGAAATAAAAAATTTCACTAATGGCCATTGGCCTTATTACATTTAAAGAAAAAAGAAATGAATCCTATCTATTTGGTCCCAAAAGGATCTTCCCCATGTTGAATGTTCTAGTTTTTCAAATCCTCCAGTTCGCGTAGGTTTTCCAGTAGAAATGCGTTTGTCGGGTTCTCTCCTTCGTTTCCCTCAGCATTCTGGCAGTCGGTGACTCTCTTTCGTCCAATTCTAGCAGACTGTATTCCAGATACTCCAGCTTTTCGCTAGCCTTGGTGAACCTCTTTTTCCATTCATTGATTTGGTGACTTGATGGGAGATTCCTCCATCAGGTCAGCAAGAGTGAGGGTATACTGACCATACCGAAGTCGGGACCTTGTTCTCTATTTTCTGCAAAACAAAAGGGTTAAGACCATACCCCCACCGGACTCGACTATTTAAACCAATAATTAGCATTAAAGCATTTAGTTCTCCAAATAAATGCACAGAACGTGGTGGTGTCCATTTGGGTTTCAAGGAAACCCGTGGACTTTGGACAAGGCTATCTTAAAGAGTCATTATGTGGACAGCATAACCGACTCAACTAGGTTTGACAGTGATGCATGCTCAGTTAAAACAGAATAAGGTTTCTATGGGGTATTAGACCAGTACCCTTGAGCGAACAAATCAAGAGGGAAAGGCATGAAACCGTCGACTGCACCACTGATCGACTGGTTTTACCACAAATACTCCTTTACCAAATTTAGGGGGGTAATATATATTGGAAGGGCGCAACCACTCACTATAAGTGTTGCTATGGTATTTGTTTGGCACGAGTGGAATATGATGTTGAAGATGAAATTACAAGAATGGAACAAATTGTCACGTATTTGCACGTTCATAAAATAATAATTACAACAATTGCTCATGATTACAACAGTATTGAAGGAAAACAGTAAAAGCAAGAAAATTAAAAAAAAGCCAAGTCAGTTTCGAAGTAGAAGAGAAATAAAGACATTAAATAAAAGCAATAAAGAAGCAATAAAGTAACAAATAACATGTAATGGTAAAAGCCTAAAAGAAAAATCCCTAGCAGAGTCTCCATGCCGTCGATGCCCCCTTTTTCTTCTTAAAGGCGAAATCGGGTTTACGACATTTGGGAGGGCAACTCTTTTCCCTTTTAGGATTTGGGTTTGTTTTGGAATTTGAAGAGTCGCCACCTAATGATTAAGTGCATTAGGACACAAAAAGGGGTTTTTGAGTTTGAAAAACAGAGTTTGGGTAAGGGCTAGAAATTATCTTGAGGGGGAAGGTGTTAGGCACCCCCCAAATTCCACTAGTATGGTTCCCGATCATGTTACAATTGTGACTTCACTTAACAAGTAAGCAAATAAGGGTTCAAATAGAGGGAGTTTTCACATAATATTGCAAGTAAGTCAAAATTTGAGGAGAGATAAAGAGGGTGAATTTTAAGAAAAGATTTAAACAATAAATGAAAAAAAACAAATAAAAGGGAAAGGGGGTCCTAGGTTTATAATCAATATGGATCACCCCACACAATACCCGGTAATCATTTATACACGTGGTGTTATCGCGTGGTCATCATATCCATATTCTACCCTTCCCGCCCCATAAAGGTTATTAAACACGTGAGTTGGTCACGAATACTTATTACGTGCTATTACTTGTCCCGTCCTATAAGTCCTGGAGGGTATTTATGACCACTATTCCTACGTGGTAGGGACTAGGTTGAACCCTTAAGTTTAAAGGCAAAAATGCTAAGCGACATACATAACAAATTGGACTGCACATAAGGGGAACATACAAAGGCACATAGAGGCTCATAGATC
Source organism: Nicotiana glauca (assembly GCA_026770625.1). Lineage (NCBI taxonomy): Eukaryota > Viridiplantae > Streptophyta > Magnoliopsida > Solanales > Solanaceae > Nicotiana > Nicotiana glauca. The sequence goes on along the minus strand of MU701831.1, from coordinate 22,103 downwards.
CCTCCACAAGTAAGCTCATAATTAGCACGTCTCAAACATGTTTAAGATCTCAAAACAAGAGTTGTAAAAGCCGAAATGTTGAAATAAAATAGTGAGTTTGAGTGAAAGAAGAAGCTTAATCAAGACTAAGTGATTTGAACAAAAAATGATCGGTTTTTAAAAATAAGACTTGGGACAGCAGTAGGATTTAGTAGTATACAGCAGTTTAGGAGTTAGTGAAAATATAGATAAAATCATTTAAAACATTCTTTGTAAATAGAGTAATGGCAGGGAGATACATTAACTTGACGAGACGTAGGATAAATATTTTGAAAATAATAGCACGATTATGGGCAGAAAAGGGTAACCTAGTAGAAAAATAGTAGAACAGATACACAATTTCGAGATCATTTCAAAGTAGGGCGAGAGTTTAGTAAAACATAGTGAAGTTCAGAAAATCAAAATAAGAATGGGAGCAACAGAGTTCAAAATTAAAAGAGGCTAATTAGTCTTAAACTAGTAACCACATGATTAATCAATTTTTATTAGGCCTAAATTTTTCCTAGGCGTCATATACATTATCTGATTATCTTAAAGAGTGGACATGTATATTTGATTCTGATTTAAAAAGAAAGGATACGCATAGTACTTGTATTATTGGATTAAGCATGCTAATAGACTTTTTGACAATTGCAAATCCAGATAAGTATAAAACTCTAAGCAACAGGATGTCTAATGCACAGAAGAATTCCTAAAACATGATCTCTACTATGCCAATGCAGTAATGACAGTTTGTTAATAATTAAGATTACGAAGTGAGTACAATAATATGCTGAGAATAAAAGACCTAAAACAGGATTTCTAATATATGAAATGCATGTCCTAAGCAGGTTATCTATTGCACAAATAGGTAAATAAAAACCTATAAACATGTTTTCTGCCGATAGAAATAGACATTCATACCCCTTCCCCATATTCACTATTCAACCCCCAATCATTCATTTACAAATTATTACAAACCAGTAGTAACTGAATTACTGTAATGAAATAAAAAAAATAAGAAGTTCTTCTATAGGGAGCCTTCAATAGGCCCAAATCCTCCAAACTTCACTGCCAAAATAGCCTTTCATAGCTTGGGTGTGCCAAATTTTCCTAAGGACCTCGAGGGCTCTTGGGCCATGCTCACACCCAGACTTAGTAACCAGGAGTTAAAAATCTGCAGTGTGGAGATACCGGCCTTAGTGTGTCAGAGTTCAGACGGTACTCATGAGGTTCCCAAAGCAGTGCTCACAATGAGGAGGTGGAACTTAAGTATCTAGAAATAAAGTGAAGTGCAAGAGAGTTCGAAAATGTTTTGACAGTGTTGAAAGGAATTTCACTTAAAACATTTTGTAAAAACAAAGAGAGTCTATTTAGTAAAAACCAGTTTTTTTGAAAAGCATAATAGAGTAATAAACAACAAGCACCTCCAAAGATAGATTCATACACAGCCAAAGAACACAGAACCAAGGTTGGCCCAGCAAACACAAACATGTATAGTGGGGGTTAGGGACACATAGGACAAAAACTGTAACCCAGCGAATGTCTAGGACTAGCTCAAACACTTTCAGGCATAGTCATAGGAAAAAACAGATGTGAAGAACAACCACATAGAGGGGTGATAGGGATTTGGGATAAGTATGAAAATAATACTTGGAAACACACATAAAGGGGGTATACTAATCCAAAGGGAAGGGAAGACATAATAACATGCTAGTAATACATTTTAATTACAGATTCCGCAAAAGAACCACAAATAGAAGCAAACTAGAAATAGTAAGAACTGAAACAAATAGAGAATCACATTGTTGTTAGAGCTTTGAATTGAAACTAGGACATACCAGTAAAGAGCAAGAGCATGATGCAAAGACAAAGTGATAACACAATTTTAGCCATGTCTTACAGCCGTTAATAATTGGCAAAAGCAGAGAACAGCAATAGAACAAAAGGAGAAAGAGAGAAAGAGCACAAGACAATGTAGAATTGAGAGTTTTTTCCTGATGTCTCTTTGTTAATGAAAGAGTAGTGTATTTATAGTTCTTAAAACGGGTAGAAAATAAGGTAAGAAGTAAAGTGTAGTGTAATTATGGAAGTAAATACAATCTGAATCCCAATCAATGTAGGTACTCCCCTTTAATTGGGGAGTCCTAGTTCAAACGACTACCAGGGTGACAAATAAGGAAAGAGACTAATTGAAAGACTAATTTCAATCATACATAGAGTAGTAAAGAATAAGGCATGTGATTAGCACCAAGTACAGAACATACGAATTAAGGAAAGTAAGAATTAATTGGCGACATGCTTGCACATAAAATAAGGTAGAGTATCATTTTGAAAATTAGTAAGAGATTCCCTAGTATGGCAGATAATCAGTTATCAGTTAAGGCAGATGTCAACAAGTATGGAAATTCACAAAATCAATGAAGAGTGTTAAGGCAAGTATCACAGTTAAACGAAAATACATAAAATCACCAAAGAGTTCTAAGGCAAGTATCATGGTTAAAGGAAAATACACAAAATTAGTGAAGTACTAGTCACAATCATTCAAGGATTCAAAGTGGAAAACTAATACTGATTTAAAGGGAATAAACACACATTGGACAAAAATCAGAAACCCTAGTATATAACATTAGGAGTCATGTGAGTCAGGGATGCAAGATGAACCCAAAGACAAACAGCATAGGGTAAAGATTAGTGAAACATGAACGAATATGCAAGCACGCAGGAAAAAAGAGCAGTTTTCAGGGTTCTAAGTCTAAGAATTAGGGTTTCAAATAGATACTAGTACGAATCAACAGAGTAGACATGATACATGCAAAGGAGACGAATAGCCATAAACCCTAATGGGAAAACAGAGTAGAATCACTAGAATTTCAAGCCATTCGTGATAATCAAACATATGTACTGACCCAATCACAAGGAAAAGACTTCAACAATGGTAAATATGAGGGAAAATCATGAGATAATGTTAAAAATCGATAAAGAAAACCATTTTGAGAAAGGGTTTTGGAACCCTAGTTAAAAGTGAAGGTTTGTTCAAAAAAATAGAAAGTTTTTTAAAGGAAACATCATAATAACTTATTATATGCGTAGATCTACTGTAAATCTAAAAGAATCGGAGGTTCCAAACATTAGGGTTTCAAAGAAAATCTCAGAGAAGATAAGAAGAACCTCAAACGTTACTGGCTCGGGCCTCAAAGGTCACAGGCCTCACTCGAAATCAAACTTCGAAGGCCTGAAGCAAACAGGAACACCATGGGTGTGAGTAGGTGGGTCCTCTCACTTCGAGGGCCTTAGGGATGACATTTACCGGCATGAGAGAACCATACGAGGCATAGGGTGAGGAATCCATGGTCTCCGGTAGAGAAGATGAAGGGATTCGTTGGAGAAGGGGAAGAGACAGAAGTCTCTAGAAGAGATTAGAGATAGAGAGAGTATAGAGATGAGAGACGGTGAAGAATGAGGAGTCAGGGGGTAGTTAGAATTTTAATTAAGGAAAGGTCATCTGGGCCGTTGTTGTTATTTGATCAACGGCTCAGATTAAATCGGGGTTGGGCCGGGATATATTAGGGATTGGGCTGGGGTGTTTTAATTGGGTATTGGGCCAATTAAATCTGATGGGGTGTGTGGTTAAATTGGCTAGGATTGAAATAATAAAGGGTTGTTTGTTAAATAGCCAATTTCCCCTCTTTTATTTTTTATAAAATAGTTAAAAAAGATTTTAAAACAAATTAAAGGCACTGGACTAATTAATAACGTATAAATATTAATCTAAAAATACTAGAAATGATTTTACAATTGTAAAATGCTGCTAATCTTAAAATAGGCTATAATTACAATTAGATGCAACTTAGCTTTAAAAATACCAAAACAATGAGTAAAAAATATGCAAAAATTATCTTAATTATATCTCGGTGTAAATATGAGAATAAAATAGGTTAATCACAAAAAGGGGTAATTTTTGTAGCAATTATTGGTTTTGTACTGCTAAAATGGATAATAAATTGCTTTTAAAATCTTTAAAAATAAGGGAAAAATACAAAAATTCTTGGGCATGCTTATATACGCATGTACATGCTATTTTGAGACTATTTTGAGTATATGAAAATACATGGTGAAAATTGGGCATCAACACTTCGATGACCCGAGTGTTCTATACCAAACCGTTGTTTTGCATCATTGACCCTTTTATCTGAAACTTTGCATCTCCCATAAAATTACCAAATCATTCCTCTGATGAAACTTCAGGTGACTCCCTGTATCTTACTTTGCATCATGCCATCTTTGGTACGTTCTGGACCCACTGTGCTTTGTAATTGGGAAACTGGTAGTGAGCCTTGACATCCTTTCTTCTTTGTTTTGAACAAGACTGACATTGAAACATCTTAAATAACAAACCCCAAAAGGAATGAAATGCGATGACCTTGAGAGTTAAGGATAAAGAGAATCCAAAACCAGATGACTTACAAAAAGGAAAGAAAAGGAAAAGAGACTTATCTGAGTGGAACAGCTGGTACCATTGATCATGACATGCACTTCGGACTAATCAGCCCAATCCGTCCAACCAATAAACTTTCAGTTGCCATTCTTTGTTGCCCTAGAATTCTGTAACCTGACTTCTTCAACCAAACCCTAACCTTGTTTATCCTTCGGTGTCTTGAACGGTTTTCACCCACAGACCTCTCTTATTTGTTCATCTGAAAACTCATTTTCTCCTTAAGGTGCCCGTGAGTGTTTTCACCAATAAGGCTCTATCATTTCTGGTTTCTCTCAAACTCATTTTTGCCTTACGGTGCCCGTGAGGGTTTTCATCAATAATACTCTCTCATTTTTTCATTTCTCTCAGCTCGCGTCACCTTACGGTGCCCGTGAGGGTTTTCACCAATAAGACTCTCTCATTTTCATCATTTTTCTTCTTGGACCAGAGTGTTGTCCCTGACATGAATCACCTCTTCTTGCTTGACTTGGCATTTCTTGAAGACTGATCAGAAGGTCTTTCTTTGGACCGTAATGCAGGCTTTTGGACAGGGTTAGACAGAAAGGGTATTAAAGGCTTAAAAAATTCAAATGGGTAAAAAATTACAACTTTCAGAATCATATTCTCACAACAACCACAACTTCTGCCCCAGTTTCATACTTGGGGACTTCTGAATTTTTATTTTGATGGGGCCGAACCGTGAGGCTGCCTACGTATCCTTTAGAGGAATCAGGTCGAATGTAGTTCATGTCATAGAAATTACTTTGTTGTTGTGATTTTTCTTTCCTTTTTCTTCCTATTTCTCTTCTTTTTTTTGTTGTTTTGTTGTTTTTCTTTTCTTTTTCTCTTTCTTCATTTTTTTTTATATTTCTTCTTTTTTTTGTTTTCTCATTCTTTTTCCTTCTCTCTCTTTTCATTTTTTTCTTTTCTCTTTTTCCTTTACTTATCTTTCACGCTTGCATTTCTAATCTTTGCTACTGATTCCAAAAGAGGAGTATGAAAGAAAATAAATAAGGTTCAAAGGAGGTAACAAAGGATAAAGTGTTTAGATTGCAGAAAAAAATTCCTTCGTCATTCCAATCTTCAAAACATGCCAAATACGAGCAAATACAATTAAACCAAAGAAAATCATACATAATACCTCTTGACCGCATCGAAATTTATGGCCATTTCAACACATTTTCCTTCTATGTCTGTTAGATTCAAAGCGCCATTGGATAACACTCTCGTTAGGATGTATAGCCCCTGCCAATTTGGGGCGAACTTGCCTTTAGCCTCAGCCTGATGTGGGAGGATACATCTCAACACTTGCTGACCCGCTTTGAACTTTCGTGGACGTACCTTCTTATTATATGCTCTTGCCATTATTTTTTGATACAATTGTCCATGACACACTGTTGTCAATCGTTTCTCATTGATCAAATTCAATTGTTCCAGGCGGGTTTTGACCCATCATCATCATCAATCTGTGCTGCATCATCAAGCTCTATTTTGGGTTCTCAGGATTAAATTGGCTTTCAAAACTTGGCTGAAGATTTCTCATGCATGTCATGTCCTTGAAACCAGCATAAAAGAACTGTACAAGAAAGAACAAAAAAACAAAAGTGAAACTATCAGGAATGAAGGAGAAGGGAAATTGCATTTCATTGAAATTGAAAGATAACAAGGTTTAACACATCCAAATGGACGAAACATAGAATCTAAATCACAACCCTGGAATAATCCAGACAACTAAAAGAAAATCAAAGCCCAATACCTAAACTCCCTCCGAGTAGGAAGAAGAGTAGCTTCCCAATTGTTGATATTCCCATTCGGCCTGACAAAATGCACCTCTTCGTCACCAGAACCTTCCTCTATTTCTACCGTTTTCACTTCATCACATAGACTTTGGACCTTTACAATCAACTCCTCATAAAAGATACCCTAGGTTTTAGAACTGCTGACACCGGATGCTTCACTGTCCCTAATTTGACAAAAGTTCTGAAGAGGTCTAGGATAGGCCTAGAGAGCGGCCATGCTTTCTTTTCCAACTTTGTAGCCTTCTTCACATCATCCCTAGTAGGCTTGAAACCAAGACCAAATGTACCCAGATTTTTATGTAGAGAAACTAGCTGCACGATACTTTGCAAAGATGTACCCAGACCTTTACCCGACACAAAACCATACTTCAACATCTCATTATCTACCATGCAGATTGAAGGTGATGGCCTCGGCCTTAGAATGCATTTTCCTTCAGGAATCCTTTCGACGGACATCGTTAATGTAGTTTGATAAGCTAAAGGTCCTTTATCATCTCCGGCCTCAATAAATAGAACAGGTGAATCTTCATGTAGGGATAAATCCTCTTCCCCGTGCACCACTATCTCTTGTTTGTCCCACTCAAATTTCAACATTTGATGTAACGACGATGGCACTGCCTTAGCCTCAAGTATCCAAGGCCTACCCAACAATAAATTATAGGGGGAAACCACGTCTAACACTTGAAATTTCATACTGAAACTAACTTGCCCTATCACCAAATCAAGCTTTATATCTCCAACAGAACCTTTTCCTTCCTCATCAAAACCTTGAAGACCTACACTGTTCATGTGGATTCTTTTGGTGTCGATCTTCAACTTTTGCAAAGTGGAAAGAGGGCAAATATTTGCACTGGATCCATTATCAACTAACACCCTGGTGACACAATAATTTTCGCACTTCGCCGTGATACAATGAGCCCGATTGTGTTCCGTACCCTCTATAGGAAGCTCATCGTTCGCAAAAATGGTCCTGTTTGCTTCGAAGATCCTGCTAGCAATCTTTTCTAATTGATTTACTGTGATGTTATCAGGAACATATTCCTCTTTCAGAATCTTCATTATGGCCCCGCGATGTTCATCTTATTGTGTCAACAAAGATAGAAGAGAAATATTAGTTGGATTTTTCATTAATTGTTCAACAATGGAATAGTCTTGCGCTTTCATCTTTCTCAAGAACTCTTTGAGCTCCTCCTCGGTCACTGATTCCCTTACTGGAATTTGGCTACCCTTGAAGAGCTTGGCCTTTCTTAGTTCTTTGGAGGTAAGACATCCTCCGAAATGATTCGATCCTCCAATCTCAACACATTCTTCCTCCACTTCTTTTCCTTTGTGTGTCATTATTGCTCGTTTGCAGTTTCCTGGGACATACTTTGTCTCAGTCGCTGGCAACTGAGTCATTGATTTAATAAAAAAAGGGGTAATGGGAGACCCTTTCACAACTACAACAGGCTTGCTTGGCATTCCTAATACCACCAACTTTGGCTTTTTCCGACCTGCCCCGACACCATTCAAAGACCCTTCTGCAAACATCACACGTTTTCTAGATACTTCATCTTGCTTCACAACCTTAGCGGGTTTTTCAATTTCAATGGGGGGCCTGAAATAAGGAGTGCACCAATATGGATCCGAGGTCTTGAATGTTGGTTTTGTACCATAGTATTGGGCATCAGGAACTTTGAGCAAGGTTTCACTAGAAGATAGAAGGGTGTTGGCATGGGGAGGAGCTGCAAAAATGGGAGTAGTTAATGACATGCTTGTATTGGCGGGTGGAGCATGAAAAGGCTGGGACAAGATGCCCGCGTAGTTATGGCAAGGGGTAAAGCCTGGGGCACGTTGGGAGGAGAGTCCCATGGCATTAGGAATCTGGGATTGTGATGGTAGTGGGACGACGGCAAGACTTTAGATGTAGTTGGTGGGGAATGAGGGTAGAGGGTGCCCACTAATCCAAGCCTGGTACATCTCCGTTATCTAGTTTTTCAACCTTTGGGCCTCTCCTTTTAACTCAAATTCCAATTCGACAACACCTATGTCCGATCCCTCACTAGTCATGATTGTCTTATTGTTTGACCTAGCGTGCATGGATGACTCGCCCGAATGCCACAAACTAACCACCTGTCTGGACTCAATATAACAAAATAAAGTCATCACGTTAGCGTTAGGGCATTTAACATAAGATAATCTTACTTTATGTGCAATGCACATAGCCACAGTAACCGGTTCTAAAATGACTTCGAGGGTACAAAGGTCGGTTGGCATCATCCGGCTTTTGTTCATTTCAATTTTTCCTTTTTTTCTTTTTTGCACTTCTTGGATGACTCATTTTCTTTCCCCTTTTTCTTTCTGATTATCGCTATTTTCTTCCTTCTCATTTCTCACATCTCACAATTTTACCTTTTTTTCCTCTTCTTTTCCTTTCTTTTTTCCATTTTTTCCCTTTTTATTTTTTTCTTTTAATAATAAAAAAAATGATTCGATCGAACCCTATGTAGGTTACCTACGTATCATGACCCCGCATGATTCAGATCTTTGCGTAGTTCGGAAAGAACGGGAATAAAGTAAACAAACTCATATTCTTTTTTTCTTTTTTACCTCAACAACTACTCTGATGAAAAAAGAAAAATAAAACAAGAAAAATCCTCTTTTTTTTTGAATTTTCTAGATTTAACGTTCTATCACCTATTCTAAACTCAAGCTTACCGAGCATATATTTTTTCTCTTTTTTTTTCTTTTTGAAACAAACACCCTACGAGAAATTATTAAGGAAAAACCTAGAAGAGAAAAAAAATATTTTTTGATTGTTTTTTTAGGAAGAAAATCTAGAGAATAAACCACCAAAAAATATTTTGAATTTTCATTTGATATCCTGACGCCAAATTTCGAAAGAAGCAATGAAAAAGATAAAATAAAATATCTTTGGATTTCAAGTTTGATTGTCTAAAGAAGAAATTCTAATGATTAACAAAGTATGTTTTCTATAATATCCTAAAGTTCTAATTAAAACAAAAAGATTTTTTTTTTCACTAATTCCCCAAAAAGATTTTTTTTTTGGCTTTTGGAATTAATACCTTAAAAAGCACTAATTCCCCAAAAAGATTTTTTTTTGGCTTTTGGAATTAATACCTTAAAAAGAGGTACTAAAAGAAAATTCTCTTCTTTTTGAATTTTTAGTCCGAATATACTAAAGAAAGTATAAAAATAATTTTTTTTAAAGAAAAATTTTAGATACTAATTTCCTAAAATAAAACCACCTCAAACTTTTTTCTAGGAGTATTATTTCTGAAGAAATATCTGTTTTTGGATTTTTGAGTTACACCACACCTTTTCAAATACAAAAAAAAAAGTACAATAACAAAAGACGACATAATAAAAAAATAAAAATAAAAATAAATATCCTTAAGCAACTCCTGAATGCAGTGGTCCTAGGGATATCTGTCCTACTCAAACTACAGTAAGAGGATCCATACATGTATGACAAAACTTAAACCAACAATATGTGAGACAATAATATTCCTACTAGACACATGCAAGACATGGTTGCGATTATTTTTGCCAAATGACTTATCTAGCCAAAAGGTGGCTAGAAGTGCAAAATTTGGCTAAGACCCCGCAAAGCCAAGAACCTAAGATTTACTAGGAAGACCGGACCCTATGTGGGTTGCCTACGTATTCCGCAGATTGGATACGAGCGAAAATTAAAAAATAACTAATCTTAGAGAAAACATATTTTTCTTTTTGTCTTTTTCTTAAAAATGATGAGACATGCAAACTCTTTTTTTTGTTGAATTTTCTCTTTCCTTTTTTTTTAGTTTTTGATTTTTGAAAAATGATAAAAAGTGTAAAATCTTTTTGAATTTTCCAAGCTCCTTTTTTTTCCTTAACAAAATGTGACATAAAATATAATTGCACCCACNTTTTCTTTTCCTTTTTTTTTTTTTTTTTTTTTTTTTTTCTTTTTTCACTATTTTTCATTTTTTTTTCATTTGCCTTCAGCTATCCTTGGTCCGCCAAATGACCCTTTTATCCTTAGATAAATGCAACTTGTAGCACATAGGATGCATCAAGATGGTCTGTTATTTTAGGTACACCTGTACACCTGTCCTAGACGGACCCAACCCCTATATTGAGTCCCCTAAGTCAAATGCTAATGATTCAAATAAGCGTTCCTACTAGGGATTCGACATGAGGCTGAGTTATTCTAGGTTTAAAACCTGGATTTTTATTCTAGACTTGGGGTACCCGAGCAGACAACTGGGGCCGAGTAGGGGGCGACGTACCGGGAGCACTGAAGTCTTCTCGACCTTGTCGCTTGCCCAACCTCGTTCTATTTGGTATAATTTCTACAGAAAAAGAGGGCTTCACGAACATATGCACCATTTTTAAAAGACAGAGTGGTGGTCTAAGAAGACAATTATATGCAATTCAACAATATTAAAGCGGTAAATATATAACATTTAGCACAAAAAAGGTTCACAGAATACAGTAATATGAGCAATAAATAAAACCAAGTAAAAATCGTAAAACAAGCTCGAATTCCTGAACCCTCAACAAGAGATTCTGGGTTCGATCCCCAGCAGAGTTGCCAGAGCTGTCACAGCTCCTTTTTTACTACACCCCAGGAAGAGATATAATAAAGGGAGTTTTTTCAATTAAAGGACAATCGAAACAGGATTTATTTCTTTAAAGAATTCAGAATCACCACTTGGGAGATTTATGGTGTCCCAAGTCACCGGTTTAAATCCCGAATCGAGGAAGGTTGACTCTGTATTCCAGTCTGCGAACCAGAAATTCAGGTAAGGAATTATGTTAACCCGGGAGAAGGTGTTAGGCATTCCCGAGTTCTGTGGTTCTAGCACGGACGCTTTGATCATACTTGGCTTATAAAATTATTTAATTACTAATTTTAGAACATATGTGCTTTTACTTCTTTCACCACTTTTAATTAAGAAAATTATCTTGAAACGAGTTAAGCGTACGTATGCCCATTTGTTTGGTGCGTCAAAAATCATGTCACGCGAACGTGTCCACAATTAATAACGCTTTATTATAATTAAGAAAGTTTGACAGAAGTTCCGCAAATGCATACTCTGGTTTTGTTTTTAGAAATCGCAATTATGTCACGCGAACGTGTTCACAGCCGCGATGGTATATTAAACGTGCCTAAAGCAAACTACAAACATTTCTTATTTTTTATATCTAAGTTTTTCATATGAGGGTCATGAATGATTAACTTGTAGATGGAACACCTCAAACTATATAAATTATATTAAATTAATAGCCTATGAAAACCCTTTTTTGTTATTGAGAAGAATTTGGTCGCAGTTGCACGAACGCATACTACGAATTAATTTTTTAGAATTATAATTATGTCACGCGAACGTGTCCACAATCACAATTGTATTTTAAGCGGACCTAAAGGCTATTCTACGAGTATTCATTTCAGAAACATAAGCAATTGCCAAACCCCTGGAATCCGCATATACAGAGAAGTGCAATTTAATCACAATTATGTTGTCAAAAGAGTTAGTTTTAACATACTGAAGATAGCCTACGTTGCATTTCTAGACTTCGAAATTCAAGTTCTTTAGCACCAAATGATATATCTAACTCCTAATTACCCCCTTCGGTGACCCCTAGGAGACCTTTGTTTCCCATTTTTCACAACTAATAACTTAGAAAGTTTAAGCTCTAATTTAATAGAAGCAAAGACCAATTATACTAGCACTAATTCTTTCATAGGATTTGACATTCAAGATGTTGTGACACTAATGAAGATAAATGTTTTCCATGTAAAGTTGCCGCCATACTATTTAGATCTGCTAAACTTATTAAAGAATCCTCTTCCAAATGTAAAAAAAGAAGACAAATAGAGTATCAATTCTTATATCTACTTTGCGTCAGTTAAATCTTTCCCTGGTTATTCTCGAAAGGTCAAGGAACTACAAACTTTGCAATTCCAGATGGGAACGGCCAGTCCTACAGTCTGCTGCCAACAATCAACTGAATCAACAAACTAAACAATCATTTTACACTAATACTATACCCAGCATTTCAATTACAAGCATGCCAATACAAGAAAGAGCACAATCTGTAGCTTATTTAGCGCTAATGGATCAAGCAAATGGACGAAATTATGATCATGGAACCACATGTTCAACCTTATGCCTCTGTACCAAACTCAATGAATAGGGAGGACTGAAGAAATGAATTAATCCCTATAAGAGTCATGGAATCAATCAACACGAAGTTGTTATTATGCTAAGCGAAGCAAAAGGAACATACGATGAACAAAAAAATGGTTCCTAGGTCAGTAACACACGCTCATTTGTACACGATCCAGAGAACAATACAACCAATAATGGATACCAAGTTACTCGTTATTGCTTTCGATAGACCAAATACTTAATTTAGTTCCAACAACTTCAAGGGTTAAATAGGGACATAATTTCGGACAGATTCAGATTTATCCTCACTACCAGAAAATAGGCCTATGGGAATAGTTGTTCTGGCAACGGCTATAAAACCGTGGCAATAGAGTAGATACGGTAACGTTTACAACCATTACAATAGAATTGGATGCAATGGGCACACGTTAGACACTAAACCGTTCCAGTTGTTACTAAACTGTTACCATAGATGTTATTTATAGGAATGGTTATTTGAACCGTCCCAATAGCCCTATTTGTAGTAACGATTTTAGATTTATTATAATATTAGAACGGGTATTTTGTTCCCTCCTCGTTTTCCCCCCTAAATTTTACTAAACCCGCCAATTAAACCCTTTTTCCTTTTAATTATTATATATTTTATATTAATAATTATAATAGCAAAATGAAAATCCCCAGTCGACACTTCCGAGGTTCATGAGCTCTCATCGCTAAGAAGCTACCTTATGCAAATCTTTGCTAACTGAAAATTCCAAATACAAAAATTCTGAAGAACTCCGATATCCTAACTCCTAAATCCCCAGATCCCGATTGCTGACCTAAAAATACCAAATCCCCAAAGTCCAATAATCCATTTGTTTCACTCGAAGGACCTGAAGAGCAGAGGAACAATTTAAAGGCAATGATTACAGGTGAAGAATATTTCAATCGCCAGAAAGTTTCGACCCAAAAGGCAATTAGTGAGAAATCAACTTTAGGTAATTTTTATTTTCTAATTTGGGTATTATCTTCTATAATCGTTCTTTTTTTTCTTTAAGTTTTAAGTTTTAGCAGTGTATATGATTTCTTGCTTTCCGTTGATGCTTTGAACCTAAATTATTTGGGTTTAATTTTCAGTTGGGCATGGCTAGTTGATAGCACACATGTAAACTAGATTTTTCTCTATTGGAGTTCTTTTCTGTTGGGATGTTTCAGCTTTCGTAGTGTTTGCTTGTTGGAGCATCAGTTGTGTCGAGGTCAATATCCAATGACTTCATTATAAAGAGACAACTAGGTCAATAGACATAGTAATATGATTGCTAGGTCCTTGAAGTTATATTTCTATTTGTTGACACTGTAAAACTTTGAGGTAGTTTGTTCCATAAGCATTATAACAATTACTTGTGAGAAAGAGCAAAAACCGTAGTTTCACTGAAATAATGCATTTGAATTGCTGGATCGCACTAACTAACAGAACCAAGTCTTCAAAAGAAAAGAAAAAACTAATAAAACCATGTCCTATTGGTGATTGCAATAGTTCTGTTACCTATCTAGTCAATCGAGCCAGAGGTTTTGCGCTTTCTGTTTCTGGTGAGTGTTTTCAAAAAAATTCTTCATTCCTGATCGATTAACTTTTATAATTTAATGTGAAAGTACAGATATTAATCTTATAGATATTAGTCTTGATAAACTAATGTTTATAATCAATGGAAGGCTTGGATACTTGTGTCATTGCTAACCATATTGGACAATGTGCACTCTCTTAATGTAGAGCGACACATCCATATATTTGCTTTCGATAGCTCAAGATATAGCTATAGTTTGACAGCCAGTGTAAGAGGTCCTCTCTTCATATGAAAGAATTTTCTTTTCATTTAATTATTTGCTCCTTCAAGTTGCAATATTTCGGCCTTCTTATCACCTTGAATTTCCAGTTTTGTATTCTAATTGCTTATAAACTTCGTAGTCTTACTATCGCGTCCTCGTCTTTCCTCCTTGGTTGACTTGTGTCTTGCAGTCTTTAATAAATGAATTGACTTGTAGTTACTTTGGGATCTTATTCTAGGCATAATATTCTAAGCTATTTGGTGCATGGTATTGCATAGGTGCTTCTATTTGAAATATAAAATTTTGATTCTCTTGAAAGTATTAGGTTTATGTATTAACAAATTAGCATTATGCATTGGACATTCCTCAACTCTTCTACTTAAGCAGCTGCAACACAAGAAACAGATGTTATCAAATCTTAGAACATGTTAAGCAGAGTTAGCAGTGACTTTTAAAACCTATCTCCATAAGCAGAAACTGATCTTATATGCTTCACTGCACTTCCTCCTATCTCCATAAGTTAACAATTTAGGAAGTGCATTGTGTATTTGTTATCTCCATTCTGAGTATTCTGCTCTTCAGCCATATGTGCATTGTGTATTTGTATCTTGACAATAAGAGATAGGAAGGATTTGAAGACTCTTGGTTGATAATGGTCCAGTTAGGCATATTTTTTAGACAGCTGATAATGATGTTTAAATCTAAAAATGATTTCTTCTTACTGTCTATGATCAAAGTATGTTCTTAATGATAATTAAAATCTGGATTGTGTCTAAAAAACAGATTGGTCCATCTATTGACTTGTTGATTTGCTTGTGTATTAGAATCTGTGTTTTGTTTCTTTACCTAAGAATTCATTAATCTTACATTCTGCAGAAAAGGAAGAAACTATTTCAAATTTAAGAAAGATTTGGTTTTTAATAGGTACTTGAATGATCATCTTTTCTGAAATTCGAGAGTTGCTTATATTCAGCATTTCTTCAACCCTCATATGTCTTATACTTAATTCCTATACTGCAGACTTTGCTAAAATACTATTTTCATAAAAGATTGATTACTTCCTCTATAATATTCTATAGTTACAGGTTGTGATTCATTGCAGCAATTTCTATTTTTTGGTCATTCGTTCCAAATTCATTATATTTCGCGCTAAAGGTCCTTAGCTGATTAAGCAAATCAATCATTGGACCTAATTTTTCCTATTGAAGAACAAGCAACAATCATGTCGCAAGATGAAGTAACATGAAAAGTTATGTCATGATTACGCACAAAACATTAGTGAATCATTTCATTGTTTTAACCAACTACTCTTGCTTTGGGAATATCAGAAAACTTGTAATTCAAATATACAATGTGAAAAGCTAGCATCCAGCTGACACTCTCCAAAGAGGATGCAAATAAAAGGTCCGTTGGAGACACACTAATGAAATAATATTTAATAACCAACGATGTTTTTAACTTTATTAAATGGTTAATAATGAAATTGAATATTTGCTATTAATATTTAGAAAGAAGGTGACAATGTAACAAATAAAAGAGATTTCTTTTTTTTACATTTGTTAGAAGAATTGATTTATGAAAATATTATGTTACATTATAGAAAAGTAATTCTGCCTTTCATGCCAAAATTTCTTTACTGTTTGCGAATTTCAAAGTTCTACCCTTAAAAGCAGTGGTCAATGTCAAATTAATATGCTTTTGGTTTATTTGTTAGTTTTGTTGATTTACTTTTATTGTATAGGATATCTATGGATAATGATAATAAAAGTTGGATGAATCTCCTGAGATGGACGGATGGGTATATCCGTGGAGTGAATGATTTTCTCGATAAGGTATTTGAACGAGCCGCCCAAGGAAATGAAATATTAAGCCCTTGCAAAAAGTGCATGAATCGCTATTGGCATTATAGAAATGTGGTGGAGGATCATTTGGTTGTTCATGGATTTACTGAAGGTTATACCAAATGGGTTTTCCACGGGGAAGGATTTTCCTCGAGAAACACACCTCATCCAATCAATTATGATGAAGAATCTACCATCCGTGACGATATTGATGGACTACTTCAAGATACATTTAGAAATATAGAGGGTCAGGCAGGGGATGAAGAAGGAGTTGGGGAAAGACTATCTGAACATGCAAAGAAGTTTTCCAAATTACTGGACGAAGGAAAACAAGAGTTATATCCGGGGTGTGAAAATTTCAGTAAACTGAGTTTTACTATTCGGTTGTACTTGCTTAAATCCTTGCATGGGTTAAGTAATGTGGCTTTCTCAGATTTGTTAGAGTTGCTAAAAGAGGCATTTCCCTTTGCTCAGATACCAGAATCTTTCAACAAGGCTAGAAACATGATAAAAGATTTGGGTCTTCATTATGAAAAAATACATGCATGCCCTAATGATTGCATGTTATTTTGGAAAGAAAAAGCGAATGTCGATAATTGCTCTATTTGTGGGTCTTCAAGATGGAAGAGTACTGGTCCTTTGACTAAAGCAAGCTCTAAAATCCCTGCGAAGGTTTTAAGGTACTTTCCTTTAAAGCCTAGGCTTCAAAGGATATTCATGTGTCCTGAAACGGCCGCTGCAATGAGATGGCATGCTAATGAACGACCCAATGATGGGAATATAAGACATCCTGCTGATGGGGAAGCTTGGAAGGCTTTTGATTCTTTGCACCCAGACTTCTCTAGAGATCCTCGTAATGTTAGATTGGGTCTTTCAAGTGATGGTTTCAACCCGTTTCGGACCATGAGCATTTCTCATAGTACGTGGCCTGTTATGTTAATGAACTATAATTTATCACTGTGGATTTGCATGAAGCCAGAGTATATAATGTTATCGTTGATCATTCCAGGTCCATCATCTCCGGGAAATGATATAGATGTGTACCTACGACCATTAATTAAAGAATTGAAGGAACTATGGGAAACTGGGATAGACACATTTGATGTTGAAACCAACCAAACATTTCGAATGCGTGCTGCCTTATTGTGGACAGTTAGTGACTTTCCAGCATTAGCAATGCTTTCAGGATAGAGAACTAAGGGAAGATTAGCATGCCCTGCTTGCAATTATGATTCATGTTCTCAATATCTCAAACATAGTCACAAGATGTGTTACTTAGGCCATCGAAGATTTTTGCCTCGTGATCATCCATTCCAAAGAGATAAGAAGTCTTTTGATAGTAAGGAGGAGCATAGACCTGCACCTGCTCCCTTGTCAGGTGAAGAAGTGTTTGAAGAGCTGTTTGAATTCAACAATATCTTTGGAAAGAGCACTAAAAAAAGGCCTCGGGGTGATAAGGGTCCATGGAAAAAGAGATCCATTCTTTTTGAATTGCCATATTGGATGCATAACAAATTGAGGCACAATCTTGATGTGATGCACATCGAGAAAACATATGTGATAGTTTGCTTGGGACTTTATTAGAAATAAATAAAAAAATAAAGGATCATGAAAAATCTCGCTATGACTTACAAGAAATGGGGATACGAAAGGAGCTACAGCCAAGAATAAATAATGATAGAACTATAAGTGTGGCTAAATCTTGTTTCTAAATGGAACCAAAACAAAAAAGTTTATTTTGTACTGTCTTGAAAAATGCTAAATTATCAAAAGGGTGTGCTTCGAATATTTCAAAACGCGTGCAAGTGAAGGAGATGAAAATATCAGGGTACAAGAGTCATGACGCTCATTTTATAATGCATTACTTGCTCCAGGTTGCTGTTAGAAAAGTGTTGCCCAAGAATGGTGCATTGGCCTTGATTAAGTTGGGAAATTTTTTTAGAGCTATATGTAGTAAGTTCATATGGCAAAGAGATCTTGAAACAATGCAGTCTGAAATTTTTGAAATGACATGCGAGCTTGAAAAGATTTTCCATCCAACATTTTTTGATATAATGCAACATTTGCCTATTCATTTGGTGAATGAAATTAATCTTGGGGGTCCGGCTCATCTCCGTTGGATGTATCCCATTGAGAGGAACCTGTATAAGTACAAGGCATTTATACTCTGTGTCTTATTAAGAAAATGAAGAGAACTAGTCTTTGAGGCAAAGATTTAGTGACATCCCCTTCAAAGAGTGTAGTCTTAATTAGGAAACAAACTTACATGTTCCAATAACTTATATTTCAAAGATAATTTTGAAGAGCAGATGATGTTAGCCATGGCTGTTTCACTGGTTGAGGCAAGCTCGCGGTCTAGTCCACCTGGAGTGTCATGGCACTAGTAGTGCTTGTCCTTGATCACTTCTTTATTATTACCCGTAGATAGTACAATTTTTGGAGTGTGTTTTGCTTGTTCAAACAGTCCATTAGCACATGTAGCATTTGTACTAGGCAAAATACCAACCCATTCCAGTTATTGTCGCTCCTTATGTACATCAGTAGCTATATGACTTGCTGTTCTTTCTGAGGCTTGGCCAGTCTTGGTGTCACGAACGCAACTGCACCTTCACGAATGAGAAGGGAAATGAACATTGACCCCTCCCCGAACCCTTTCCTCTACGTGAAAGCAAAAGGGGTTTGCGAATGCATAGACCTAGGACCACCAAACTCTGCCTACGCGGAGGCTTGACCTCGAACGCGAAAAGAAAAACAACCACTGCCCCAAAAAGAAAATCAGTAAAGAAAGAGAACAACTTTATTTGAATTTTCTGAACACATCTTTATAACTATTTTCTACACAGTATTGTACGTAAGACATACATATATACATGCAAATACTATACCCTTTTGACGACACGAACCTTCAAACCATATTTCACTAGCATGATGATAGAAGTAGTGGGAGAAATATTTTGAGCTTCCACTAGTTGGATATGGTAATTGTGTATGATGTTGGCTGCCACTATTTTCATCTGTGTGAATGCCATATTCTTCCCTATACAGGTCCTTGGACCCACATTAAATGCCGTAAATTTGAAAGATGGCTCATGTTTGATCCCTCCTTGTTTAGAAATCCATCTCTCGGGCTTGAATTCTAAGTAATCTTTTCCCCATGTAGTCTCCATTCTCCCCATTGTATAGAACGGTATAATCATTTTTGTTTTTGGAGTGACATGGTGACCGCTAGGAAGGATGTCATGTTCAAGTGGGACTTTGTGCTCCAAAGAAATTGATAGACCAATTTCATCATTTCTTCTTTATTGAAAAACTTGAGGTTTTGATCTTTCTTAAGATGCAATTGTTGTTGAATTTCTTCTCTAATCTTTGTCTCAACTAGGGGATATTTAGCCACGAACCAAAAAAACCAAGTGAGAGTTGAACTTGTACTATATCTCCCAGCTATCATTAAATTCAAGAAAGTGTCCCTAAGAAATTTTTGTAGTGTACTCAAATCTCCTTTGTTCCATGAATTATACATTCTAATATATATGCTGTTAAAAATGTTAACTCGTCGTCTTTGCTGGTATTCTTCATTAGCTCCCTTTGTTTCTGTGAAATGCATGGATATAGGAACTCATCAAAAGCCTCCCATGCTTGAGTGAGTTTCTTTTCTTTACCAATTTGAATCCATTTTTGCAATTTCCAACAGCTCTCTGGAAGCTCCCATAATTCTGAATCAACATTAAAAATACCATTTCCCAAGATATCAAATATTTTACGAAACTCGGGTCCCTTTGGATAGTTTGTGAAGTTTTTACTGAAGATATGTTGGATATTTACAGGATCACAAGTAATCAACATGTCCATATCAGCAAATATAGGACCTTTGAACTCAGATGTGCCCCCGGTTTCTATAAGAACCTTTGTCATATAATCATGGATACGATTAAAATTAAAAATAATCGCTGGCAACATATCAACGAGTGGCCAATATATTGGAGCTGAACTTTTTGTCCATCTATTTCTGAGGTAGCATGCAATAAAATATGTGAAACAAAGAACTATCAATAGAGGAAGATAATAATGAGGGAAATCCATTGAGGGTTGGAGGTACTTTTTGTTTCAATCAAGCTTTGGTTCTAGTAATTTTTGTTGTATTAAGCAATTCATTCAGACCTTCTATGATGTTATATAAGAGTTGCGATATTTGTACGTACCATTATTATGTTAGCAGTTAATATGCTTCTTTGTTTAATACTATGAGTGTAGTCTTGGGTCATGATATGGGTAATAGGCATAACCGTTGGTTGCTATTTAGTTGACTCATTTATTTGCAGAAAATATCCGAAACCAATACAGAGAATCAAAATAAGTTGAAGTGTCCACACACTACTGGCAGAATACCTTTTGCTTTAATTCGCGAGGTTTGATATTTTATCTTTTTTTTTTAAATTATGAACTTGCTAAATTTATATGAAAAGATTCTTATACCTGTATTCATGTAACTAGGAAAAAAAGAAGGAAATCTCTGATACTTCAGACAGTGTATCAAGTAAGGACATTTTCGTGGCTACAAGAACAAGAAAACTTGGCTGAGTATACAAAAGCTCATATGACAATACCATTAGTAAAATTGTATGCAATTTCTTATTTAAAGTTTGTTGTGCTTATTTATCTGGTCTATTCAACTTTAGTTACTTAAAACTTTTTTTTCTTGCATTTTGGTTTGTAGGCTAAAATGGAGAGATTACAATCGACTCAGGAAAATGAAGATGGGAGTCATTCAAATGATGCTTTTGCATCAGTCATGGGACCTGAACATCCAGGTCGCATGAGATTGTATGGATGAGGGGTTACCCAGACTGTGTTAAAAGGGCAAAAAAGGAATCTTGGATCTTCTGATGAGAGGATGAATCATAAAATGGAGGAAATGGAAGAGAGGATGCAATAAAGATTGCATGAAAAGTTGAACGAATAAAAGGATGCTATGGAACAAAATATTACAATGAACGTCATCGCACGATTTCAGCGTCTGAACCTAGATTTGCGACTTGATCCTGACATGTTAAGGTTCAGTGCACGTTCACCTGTAGAAGCTTCCTCTGCACAACAAGCTGTTGTTCATCTAAACAGTCGACCATCTGCTGGTAGTAACAATCAAGGTCAGTACGTACCAAATGTTATACATCTTCTATTTCTTCTTCTTCTCCTCCTTCCTTGGTTGTGATTTTGCTTTGGTTCAAGGCAGAGTGGATATGGTTCCTTGTGTTCCCATTTTAAAAATTGCTAGTTTTCCTATTTCTAAGATGATTGCTAAGGTAAGGCCGGACTACTATCCATTTTCTCTATGAAATAGCAGACCAAGTAGCACAGCCAGACCTAACGAAATTGAATACTTGCATGCGAATACCAGTCTTTCGTTCATTGCCTTAATCCAATTGTTGCAAACTTCTCTGTCACTTCCCTGTGTATCTTTGGATCCTTTAGTTATAGGTTTAGTCATGGTGAAATTATTTATCACCTCTTGATACAAGATAAGAAGAAAAGTGATGGTTGATCTAGGTTTGTCGAGAAAATTGGCTCAGGGGACAAACTGGAAAACTCATTCTCAAAATTTTCTTCTGTTTGTGGAGCTACCATTAAATGGGATGGCAAAAAGCACCGAGACTGCTCCAGTTTTAGACCAGGCAGCTATATCACACGATGTGAGACGCTTATCAGCTCTTCATCTATCATTCTAGTTAGAAAACATGGACAACAAGTTACAGCCATTTCCATTCCCATCATTGGACTTTCTATATCATGCAAACTGTGTCCTGGTCTGTGAAGAGAATATTAGCCAAGGTTTCTCCCACTATAGAAGGTTATCTGCTTTATTTTTCGAGTTAAGACTGATGTTTGTTATAAGTAGTTGCATGTAACATAATCAGATAGTGTAAACTCTTATGCAGTGTCACTGTGTCAGTACACAGAAACTAAACTCTTTTTTGAGTACCATAATCTTACCTCCAAGGGT
>MU701829.1:2696-63066 GCA_026770625.1 Nicotiana glauca | reverse complement strand
GTTAATTTTTTTTTTTGGGGGGGGGGGTGGTGGTGGATAGAGTGCGCAGCTCTAATCCAAACAGAAGGCAATAAAATATATGAAATAAAAAGGGAATCTTCTATTACCTTGAAGCAGAGGATATAATAAGAGCAAGCAAAGGCAGAAATACGGAGAATAGGCTAAGGAAGAAGAAACGGTGGGAAAGAGGGGAGTTGGGAGAAAAGGATTGTTTGACTACAAGAGAATGACATAAATTTATAATTTTGGTCTCTTAGGGTTTGCCTGATTCTCTAATTATATTTGAGTTTTTATTTCAAGAAAAGGCAAAATATTTATATATCTAATTTTTATTAAAAGAAAAATATAAATCACTTTTATATTTGATTAATTATTTTCTTAAAGAAAGATTTTTGCACTTTTAGAGAATTATGTTTAGGGGTAAAAATTTATTTATTGGATAGTTTTATAGTCTCTTTTCTATAGTAGATTATTTATCTCCTCTTATATGATGTAAGTCAAATCAAATTACGTTATAATATTCTCTTTTAGTATATTATTATTTTGTTATATGATTTATATCGTTTTATCAGCTTTTGTGACACTTAATTATTTTGATCCCAATATATTATTCATACTTGTTGCTTTCACTCTTAACTTTATACCTAAATATGAAGTTTTTAAAAAGAAGCATAAAACCTAATTCAAAATCATCTATAAATGTGGGTATAATTTTGCTTTACCTTGAAAAAAATCAGGAAAAGGGACAAATTTTTTCAAAGAATATGGAAGGATTAGGAAAAAGTTTGGTGCATACGTACGTAAAGTGGGAAAGGGGCAATAGTTGGGTGTTAACTGTTAAGACATCAATATCAGCTGTACTCCTAAGCTTAGCTCCTTCCAGTTCCACACCATACATTACGTGTGCTTAAAATAACATGCAATAAGAACCGACACTCCTCTTTTAAAAAAAAGAATATTGGAGAAGAGTTAAGGGAGTCTTTACCAAAAAGTCCCGGATTCACATGACTTTTATATTAGATTATACACGGATTATATATAGAAAAATTAACCTAAATATTCTTTTTTACCGTAAAAATGGTAACAACAATTAAATTTGTAAATGAGATTCTAAAAATACGTGATCTATTCCCGAGTTAGTTATTAAAGCAGTTAATGCTAAGAATATGAAATATAATGATGAAATGCGAGCTAAAACGAGACAGTAATCGAATTGAAGGGATCTATTGCCCGGGTGCAGAGATGGTCGATGGGACCTCGGGGTCAGCGTTAGTATCGATCTCGAATTATCGGGGGCAGCCGGGGATGGGATAATAGGTAGGGCTCTTTTGGCCAATATTAAGATATAGAATGAAGAACGAGTTAAGAGGCAATGAATACGGAGACGGCCTCGGGCCGATCCTAAATGATAAACAAAAAGAATGACCGACGATAAATAACTTTGAGCCAAGGGGAATAAGCAAATTAGAGAAAAGAGAGAGAAGATATTATTGCACTTGAGTAGGACAATTGGAGCTCTCCTTACAAGGTGTTGTTGACCCCCCCACCCCCCTATAGAAAGGGGACGCCCAAACTTAGTACAAAATACGTAGTATGACAAAAGAGATTAAGATGTGACACCCGTTAGTTTTACGTCACATGAGGGTTGGCGTTGAGACGCTTGGATAGATTTGATTGACCCCGGGTGCATTCCTCGGGGAATTTCTGCGTTCGTCGGGGCTTCAGCCGATGTTTATTCTTGGCCGGGCATCAACAGGTTTCGAGGGAAGCGACCGACCTGAGATCTCGTGCTTCTGGGTTCATCCTCCGAAGCATTATGTCATGGGGGGGAGGGGGGAGGGGATGGTTTCCCGATTTTCAGCACACACAGATAGTCTTCGCGTTTCTTAGAGGGAAGTGATAAGAAACGGTATAGACACATCATTTCTTGATATCCTGTAGCGGTGTCATGCCGATGGTGCAGCTTTCCTTTGACAAGTATCGGGGTACTTCGCCTTTTCGCTTCTTCGGGATCACCCAAAATGTTACGACCCTTGGAGTTATATCGTTGCTATCGGTTCAACTTCTATGAATGCATTGATTGCGCCCATCGTTACGTTTCTCGAGGGCGGTAATAGCGTCGTTGGTTGCTTTGCCCTCCTTATAAATGTGGCTATTTGTTGATGGCTTTTCTACCCAAACTTCCTTCGATACTTATCCTTCCTTCCTCCCATGCCATCTTGAAGTTCCACCCTCTTTTCATGTTCGAAGCCCCAGGCTTCAGGATTTTACGCCATATGCGCCTTGACTCCTTTCTGGATCTCTTTTTGGTTAGACTGAGTCGTGGCTCCATGATATTGCTGTTGTTGTCGCTGCTGCAATCGTTGTCAGCTCGGGGCGATGAGGCAGAGAGTTGATTTCTTCTAACCCTGGCGTATATTTTTTGGACTATGCACCACTGCTCAGGAGGGGGCTCGGATTATACATCGCTGCTCATCATCCTCCCTTGGCTCTACGCGTTACAACCCTTTTGGATTATTGGGGGTATGGCAGCGGTTCCTACTGGTTGTTGTCTCCCGGACCGAGGCAACGTCTCAAGAAGCGACTTGGTGAGTTTGATACTGGCGGGGTTCATGACAGTCCGAATTTTTCACCCAGCCACTTCTTGTCTCCTTCCCTTACCTCTCTTCCTGTTGAAGATGCCATTCTAAGAAATCGAGATGAGGTCCCTGAGGGCCTCAGATTTGGAAGATATTGTCTTTGAGGTCATATGTCCGAGGGGATGATGATAGAGATGCCTCACCAAAAGTAGGCTAGTCTCTTAGGCTTTTGCTGTATGCATACCTTTGGATTTCCTTTGTTGCGTGATGATCCCTTCGCGGGCTTTTATTACCATATGTAAGGAACCCTTGAGGGTTGTTGTTTATGGATTTCTTATGAATATGAATATGCTTTTTCTTGACTCCTGCTTTCAATTTTTTGTCTCATTTTTGTATGTCCTCATGCCCTTAGAGATCCTTGAATGTCTTCCTTCGTTGTTAGCTACCGATACCTAGCGTGGATGCGAGCATAATTTGTAGGTTCAGAATACTAAAGAAGATAGCCAACGAGAACGGGCCACATTCCATAGGCGCAAAGGTCACAAAATTCCTTGAGGATTGGAAAATCAAAAGGATCACATCTTCACTATACCATCCAAGCGCAAATGGCCAAGAAGAGTCGACAAACATGGTAATTATTCAAAATCCCAAAAAGTGATTGGAATCAGCCACAGGCAAATGGCCCGAAAAGTTACCGGGAGTGCTATGGGCATTCCGGACAACAACCAAGTCAATCACGGGGAAGACACCTTTTTCTCTCGTATACGGAGCAGAAGCCCTGCTCCCGGTGGAAGTGGGAGAACCTACCATGAGATACTTTCGGGCGGATGAAGTAACAAACAACTAAGCATTGCTAGTCAAATTGGAGCTGCTTAATAAATGTAGGGACTTGGCTACATAAGGATGGTGGCCCAGAAATAAAGAATGGAATGATACTATAATCGAAGATCCAATCTCCGTTATTTCAAAGTGGGAGACTTGATTTTAAGAAAAGTAACTCAAAACACCCAAGAGCTCAACACAGGAAAGCTGGGTCCGATGTGGGAAGGTCCCTAACATGTTTCAGTTGTCATCGGGAAAGGATCATATGAACTGGAAAACCAAGACAGAGAAAATTACCGAGCAACTAGAAGGGCCACATGTGCCACACAAATCTGGTATTTGTGGCACATCTCCAAAATTACCGGGTCAATTCTCCTTCTCAAAGAAAACACACCCAAACTAAATGGGTATGTATAAATGTACATGAATCCCTTCTTAGGGAAGGTTACTCTCTCCAACAGTTTGGGATCGATAATGTTCAGATCATGGCAATCACAATCCTCCTTCACTGTAGCAATGCTGGAAGAACTGATGGAAGAATGGTATATGCCAACAACCTATGTACGAGAACTCATAGAAGAAAACTTCTCTTCGAAGTCCTTGGCTGTGTTGAGACTTCTAGGAATGATTCTGCTCGCCGTAGGAGGGCCAACATCAATGAAGTTTTTTGTTTATAAGAGAACTTGAGTTCTTGGAAGAAGAAGCCACGAGCAGCAGAAGGTAACAAGAGTTCTTTGAAGAAGAAGATTAAAGAAGGAAAGCAAAAAGAGTTGAATGAAAAGAAGTTGAGAGAGTTTGTGGAACTGTGAAGTGTAACAGAAGAAGAATAAGGTATAACTAAAGAAATAGGCGGCTAAAATCGTGGCCATGATTACCTTGAGAAATGGCAAAAATATAGTTAAATCGTGGAGTGTCGCATATTCGGGATATTAAATGCGGAGATACATGCATCTAATCAAGTGTCAAAAACTTTTCAGAAGGGATCAGAAAATTTTCCACCAAGAAAGAAACCTTCAACAACTTTCCGATGACACAAAGTTGTGCCACCAGAAAGCATGGGGACTATCTATATAGGGCAAAATTGATTCGTGTTAATAAAGCGACATGTGGAGCCGAGAACAGATGAAAGACGAAGCAAGTGGGAACCAAGACCGAGGACAGCGACTTCGATTTGCACCGAGCAGACCCCGGATGGAATATTGCAAACGAAGACAAACAAATATTTACCACCCAATGATATTCAATGAAGAATATTCCTCAGTATTGAATGCATAGTCCGCTACAGAGAATATTGGCATTTATAGCTTGCCATGATAAATTCATCAATGGCGCCACATAATTTTCATTTAATACGGCTTGACTCTAGGACCTTATTCCATAGATATAACTATAAATAGTGACTTCAACAAGCCTTGTAAGACATGAAAATTCGGACAAACTTATGCTACATATTAGTTTAAGCTCAATAATACTTTACTTTTAGTCTATCAATATTCTTATTGTTGTTTTCAGAAGTCTTGCTCCTGAAACCAAGCTATTTGTTGTTTTATCTCAATTTCAACGCTAAATCTTGCATTTTATTTAATTTATTTATCATTTTAGGATCAAATTAATTAACTTGTCTATGAACCACGTTATAAGTTTAAATGTACAATTTTACGAATTAAAAATATACTCATGTCATCCAAAAAAAATTCTATATCTACCCCTATTTTAACGGATATGACACGTGCCGTCATCTGATTAAAAGAATCAGCCAAAAATTTTTAAAAAAACCATGACTTGCCGATCCGTTTCCCCCTCTTTAATTTTCAGTTGGAAGAGTGAAGTCCTTAGCAGTTTTTCTTCTTATTCTATTCGGACTACATCATAAAGCCACCAAAAATATCTTCACTGATGGTGAGACTGGTTGTCTTAGTCTTTGCACTGGTATGTGAAGTTTACATATGTTCAATCGGCCTGAAACAAATTGGTATTCGTTCGAGTACACAATTATTAAGTGTTCATGTGGTTGAAAAGCGATGTGAGGCAACAGATATTGAATCTTTAGAAAAACCTTATCGCATTTCCTCATGCCAAAAACTGTTAGCGATGAGAAATTTATTACTATTCTTTTTTTATGTTTTGGTTTTCTCTTAGCACACTTCCGATGATGGAGATGATTGAAAACTAAAGAGGGAAAATAGGTCAGCGGGTCATGGGTTTTATTCGGTTTGGGTTGGTTCTTTAATCACACAATGCCACATGTCATGCCCATTAAAATATGGGTTTTATTCGGGTTTGGGTTGGTTCTTTTAATCAGACAACGGCACATATCATGTACAATTAAAATAGGAGTAGATATAAAACTTTGATGAACGACATAGACATATATGAATAAAAAATATAATAGGTGTATGATTAAACAATAAACGAAAGTAGAGAGATATATGTTACTATTTTTGTATATATGATTTTACACATATAGTATATATTTATCACGCCCCAAACTCGAGGGACATGACCGGCGCTCGACCGGGTATCCCCAGTCAAGCGGACCTGGGTGCCTTTCCTAACCCATGAGCCACCCCTTGTTTTCCTTATTCAGCATTCCAAGGACTAGCCATATAATTAAATTTTTAGATCACCCTTTTTCAAAACATACATACATAATAATTAGTGAAATTACCAATCCGTTGTCACACAAAAGAAAAATGAATATACATAGCTTCTAACCCACATCCACTGTAAAGATACAACAGGATAATATAGTACTTGCCGGTAACAAGGCTCTGGTTATACCTTACACAACAACAAAATAAAACTACAGAAACAAGTGGCCTGAGCCACGTAGGGCCCCGAGAGGAATGGGGCTCACCAAAACAGTTGACGGAAGGCGAAGAGGGAGCTACGATCGGTGGGCTGGAATACCTGCTGCAGATCCACCTACAATCATGACACGAATGTAGCGCCCCCGGCAAAAGGGACATCAGTATACTTGAATTGTACTGATATGTATAACAAACTTTGCGCCAAGTAAACTCAAGCCATAGACAAATAAGTAACAGTAACAGTAACAGAAACAACAATCAATTTCCATAAAGAAAGAACAATCAAGCCAAACAAGTTTTACAAACTCTTCTGTTTCCCCTCCATATTTCCACATAAATAGATTTCACATTTTTGCTCATAGTTTCATTTCAACAGTGATTTCGATCACTTTCCACCCTTATTACCTCGGCCATCCTTATTACATCGGCCACCCTTAACACCACAACCCGCACCTTATTACTTCGTGTTGCGGCGCGCAACCCGATCCCACCGTACATTTTCAATTCACAAACAATCACAACAACAGCAATGAACAATTCACAAAGATCACAACAACACTTCTTAAGGAATAGCAATAATAATTTACAGGTGTTTCCATAACCACCCATACTATTTCCGTCACATTTCACAATTCACAAGTGTTTCATATTGCAACAATACTTGCCCACGATAAGCAATAGATGTTACTATCTCAATTACTTCAATTGCATCACTTACAATTCCCTTACGTCATTTGTTCTTCATTTAATACCACATATCAAACATTTGAACACCAATAAGGCGATTTTACAAAGTCAAGATTAGCCATACATACCTGGAGTCGAATTCCCTTTTTAAACTCTTATTATCAGTCACCAAGCAATCTAGTCACGTTAATCTAGTTCACAATTAACACATGCACCTTAGAATTTGAAATTTACAATTAATATCCGAGCTTATTTAGGTTATCGAGCACAACCCCTTACTTCAACCCAATTTCCCTTACTAAATTATAGATTTTGAAAGACATGCATGTGAGTTTCAACCCATTATTTCAAGAATCAAAGCATGAGACTCCCTCCCTTAGCTTAAAATCTGAAAATCAAGGAAAAAGGGTTAGGGATTTTACCTGTAGAAATGGAGATAAAGATACTTGCTTTAAAATTTTTCGGACCAAGTAATTTGAGGAACAATTTTGAAGAAGATAGACTTTTCTGTCAAGAATCCCTCCTCACTCTCTTATTTTGTTCAGAAAAATGGTTAAAATGAGGGGTTAGGGCGTTATATTAGAAAGGGGGTCGGGTTTTAAATTTTAGAAAATAGAAGTCCGGGTGAGATCTGCGGTCGCATTCTGTGATCGCAGAATCGAAATGCGGTCCGCATATTGGACCGCATTTTCAACCTCAATTTAGATCAACTCTCTGATTCACTCTGCGGTATGAATGCGGTCCGCATATTGATTATGCGATCGCATAATGGACCGTATTTTTGACATCAACTTAGCCCAACTCTCTGCTCTACTATGCGGTAAGAATGTGGTCCGCATATTGATTATGCGGTCGCATAATGGACCGCATTTTTGACATCAACTTAGCCCAACTCTCTGCTCCACTCTGCGGTAAGAATGCGGTCCACATAGCTGATCTGCGACCGTATTCTGGACCGCATAAATGACAATGATCACTACCAAGGGTCCGAACCACGGTGAGCAAGCTCGCCGCGAAGAATTCTACACATTCCTAACCCATATTTGAAGTCGACACCACGTGTTACTAAGTTTTGAGGCCAAAATTATTTACGGGGCCTTACAATATTTGCTGACTATGTTTACCCTAAAAATTGGATAACACTTAAACTTGTAATGTAATTTTAAGGAATGTGATTTCACCTAATATCAATTGATAAGTATGAAGATTAATAATAGAAATTAACAATGAGATAAAGCAAACCAGTGTTGAAATACAATTCAGCCCTCGAGCTAGAGTACCCTCGAACTGATTGGAACCAAAACAGTTAAGAAATAAGAAAGCTGATGAACAAGAATATGAACTAAAGAGAAAGAGTTATATTGCTTTGATATGTCAGAATCCGAGTGCCTTATAAATGATTGGAACTCTTCTTTATATAGTAGAGGAATTCTAATTATGGTGTAACTCTAATTACAGAATGAAATTTCATGATTAGCTAATTTACCATCCTTAATTTGATTCATTCTGAGATTTCTGCCATGATATTCGACCAGTCACGGATATCTCGCATTTCTGTTATTATGTTACCTTCGATCTTGCTCGATGCCTGTCTCATTTGGTCTCAATCACTACCAGCCTCGATCTTGACAGGTACCTCGAATCTCGAACTCGGTACCTTGTCCTAGTGCCTCGGTCCAATCTATTATGGGATCGATCTTCGATTCTTCACACTGGTCTCGATAAATCAGTAAAATCAGGTGGGTCCGATTTTAACCATATATAGATAGTCCTCTCGTTTTTAGGAGTGTAATGACAAGAAATGAATTGAGCCTTCGATCCAAGACCTGTCATGACGTCATTCCCGTAAGGTAAGCGGTAGATTAGATGAAACATCCCATTGGTGCAGTTCCTCAGGCATTTAATACATGCCAGTTGATGGCTGGCCACTAATGATTTCGAACCATTGCCGTGAAATCCATAAATAGGCCCTTTTCTCATTGATTCAAACTTTACTTTCAATTTCTTCTAATCTCTAATGCTTTTTACATCTTTTAAGTTTTTCCGTTCTGCAAAATCTTCAGGTATTGTTGTCAAGCTTCTCTCAAAACACTAAGTCTTATTTTCTTCTTCTTTCTTCAAACTCAAATAAAAAATGGCGAAAACGTCAAAATTATGCCAGAGAAAGAAAAAGCTTCCTTGTCTAAGCTGGCCCGCGAACAACCAGCGGTAGAGCCCCTCCCTGAGGAATTCTTTCCTCCACCGTGTGTCCTTGACTTTGATTTCAAAGTTGAAAAGGCCTCCTAGGTTCCGGGCCGATGTGAGCCCAAGTTGAGGTACGTATGGACAATCACCAGTAGCCTTTTAAAGCAAGTTAAAAAGGATTGCAATTGGGTAGAAAAGCATGTGGTGGTATCCTTGCCCGAATAGTCAATCAGTACGCATGTGGAGGGATTTTTGAGTGTTTACACCAACCTTTTCATATTGGATCCTCTGGATCCAATTATCCTAGACTTCTGCAAGACGTACGAGGTCACCCTTGGCCAAATTCATCCTTCTTTTTGGAGGATAGTAATACTGATCCGCTTCTTTGTGGGCTAGGTCGACGGGCTTCCCTTTACCCTCAACCATCTTATACGCTTATACAGCCCCCCACTTTATCGGGGTGAGGGGGTGAGGGGTGGGGGGGATAATAAAGCTTCATCGTCGGTCCTCCAAATAAGTTTTTACGAGCATGGATGAGGACATGGACCGAGGTTGGATGGGCCAATTTTTCTGAGTGAAGACCTCGGCCTTGATCTCGACCGAAAGCATGCCATTTCTAGAGAAACGGAACATGAAACGTGAGTATTACTCTATTTTTTAATTTCTGCTTATTATCTTCGCTTTTATTTCTTCCTTACTGGCATGGACTCCACCTCTAAGGCGACCTCTACCCGCTTGTCCCCACCTTTAGCTGGCTGTGTGGGTGGAACGACAACTGGGGCAGCAATCATGGTTTGAGAAGTCTACGGACCTAACTGAATCCTTTGAGGTTGAGTAGTCTAGGAAGGTGCACCCCTCCTGAGTCTGGGGACGTCTCTGACCATGTGGCATGTATCACCACACTCAAAACAAGATCTCGATGGGCGTGGTAGCTGGGACTAGCTCGGACTAACCGCAGAAGGCACTCTGTGCAGGAGGTGCACTAGAAAGTGGCTGAGCAAAGTGTGCAATAAGAGACCTTGGAACAACCGGAGAACCACTAGAAGCTGGAAGTGCTGATTTAATTGGACGGATCACTTAGCCCCTACCATGGCGGGTTGTAGCTGCAGCGTGACCATCACTAAATCCTCTAGTACCACAAGGCCTCTTGGCCTCTCTATCATCCCTCGCATGGTCTCGCATAGCTCCCAACCTCTGTGCAATAAACAAACTGCTAACACATAGTATCTAACTCCAACTCCCTAACCATGTTGAATCTAATACTATGGTTAAGCCCCTCGATGAATCGACGGACTCATTCTCTAATTGTAACAATCGAGGCAGGTGCATGCCTGACAAATAATTTAATCAGATAGCATACTCCGACACTATCATAGTACCCTAGCACAGCAGCTCAAACTCCGCGCGCCAAGCATCTCTAAAGGTTTTAGGAACACACTCTCTTAAGAAAAACTCTGGAAACCGATCTCATATAGGTGAAGCTGCCTCGGTTGGGCCACCCACCTCGTATGCCCCCCACCATGGATATGCCACTGCCTTTAGTTGGAAAGCAGTAAAAACAACCCCACTCGTCTCCACAATGCCTATAGTGTAGAGAATACGGTGAGACTCCTCAAGAAAATCATGTGCATCCTTCGAAGACAAACTACCGAAAGTAGGAAAATGATACTTCTTGAACTTCTCGAGCTTAACTGCTCCACCTGAGATGATTCCACTGCTATATTTTTCTCAATTTTAACTTATAAAATGATAACAATTAGTTGGTGAAGTTGGACTAACGTGTAAAATCTCTTCCATGCTCAATGGACATATAACCATATCATTAACGTTTCCTTAGGAGTCAACACATATGGCCGTTCTAGAATGGCTATTAAGAAGAATTTCTATACCTCCTTTCATTATCACTCAATTTCTCTGTTTCTTCTGAAAATGATGCTATTGTTGAGTTTTTGTTTAAGATGAAATAGTCTTAAAATGAGAGTGAATGGGAAATGGGATTTGGATTTGGATTTGGATTTAGATTTGGTCAAATAATCGATCGATTGATTAATTTTTTGGACCAAATTTATTTGTTAATAGTGAATATTAACGTGATATAATCCGTGTTTGTAATGGATATTTTCCAATTCGTGTATTGTGTTGCACCAACAAGCAACAAGCTGCCTAGTGCACCTCCCACCATGGCCAAGTGCTCCTCCCACTAAGTAAGTGTTCATTCCACCATGTAAGTGCTTCCTTCATAATAGCCTAGTGCTTATTCCACCATGGAAGGGGTGGATTTCTCTCAAATTACTGCTATAAATAGAGCAGCAGTTGGATAGAAATAGACACACCGAAAAAAAATACTAAAGATACACTCGATATACACTCTGTATACACTTAATATACAATAGGTATACCGATATACACTCTGTATACACTCGGTATACACTGAAAAAACGAAATGCAATCTGATATCCTCTTCAGCAAGAATTCAACATAGGCTATACATTGTATTCCTTCCTCTCCAAATTTCCATTCGACTTCTGAGTTGTCCTCCTTTATTCTGCATTGTTTTTAACTACAAACAAAGCGTCCATAAGTGTGATTTGCTGCCGAACTTTGTGTTCGCTAAAATACTGAGGTTTGAAGTACCGCTACACCAGTGTATAATTCGTTCTATCCTGGGAGGAAATAATCCATAACCTTGGGTACTAGGAGGGGATTAAATTTCTTAAGAAAACACTGTAAATTCAGTGGGCTCGAATTAATTACTGCTTTATTTATATTTACATTTTATACACTAACATTTTTATTTTTCAGAATTATTATTTACAATTATTGGATAACAAACCAAGGAACCAACAAGCTTAAGGAATTTAATAGTTTTTATTTATGTATTTGTGTTATCCTTATTATTCTGGAAACTAAAACCTTTGTGGTTTTGTGTACTCCCATTTTGGAGAGTAAAGCCTTCGTGGTGTTTTGTTGGAGATTAAAATCTACGTGAATTTTTAACTCCAATTTTAAACGTTTATTAAATGTTTGTTTGTGTCATTTTTTTAGAAAAAATGGCTAATGAAAACGAAAACCAAGTTGTTCCGATGGTGATTGTCAACGCATCGGCAAGCCATATTCCGACGATAACTGTCAATGCATCGACAAGCCGAACACCAGCGTTGGCACCAGTAGAAAAACCAAAAAAAATTTTCGGGATTGATTTCAAGCGCTGTCAGCAGAAGATGTTCTTCTACTTGACTACGTTATGTCTACAGAAATTCATTAAGGAAGATGTTCCTGATGTGCCCAAGGAAACTCCAGAGGATGAAAGCTTTCTCGTGATTGATGCGTGGAAGCATTCCGACTTTCTGTGCAAGAATTATATTCTTAGCGGACTGGATAATAATCTGTATAATGTATACAGTGGCGTGGAAACGTCAAAAGAATTATGGAATGCGCTTGAAAAGAAGTTCAAAACCGAAGATCCCGGGATGAAAAAATTCGTCGCAGCAAACTTTTTGGACTATAAAATGGTAGATAGCAAGTCTGTTATTACCCAAGTCCAGGAATTGCAAGTGATTTTCATGATCTACTTGCTGAAGGTATGTTTCAAATAAATACTGATGTATAAAGTAAAAACTTTAGTAATTTTACTAACGGAATTTTCATTGAAGGTCTTGTCATCAATGAAGCCTTCCAAGTAGCAGCAATAATTGAGAAGTTGCCTCCATTGTGGAAGGATTTCAAAAATTATTTGAAACATAAACGAAAGGAGATGTCCCTTGAAGATCTCATTGTTAGATTGAGAATCGAAGAGGATAATAAAGCTGCTGAAAGGAGAGGCCGTGGAAATTCAACAATAATGAGAACAAATATTGTTGAAGATAACAAAAAGAGGAAGAAGGCTTCTGGTCCAAAATACAACCCAAGCAAGAAGCAGTTCAGTGGAAACTACTACAACTGTGGGAAAACTGAACACAAATCTACGGAGTGTCGTGCTCGGAAGAAAGACAAGAAAAGGGTTCAAGTAAACATGGTAGAAAAACATGATGATATTGATGACTTGTGTGCCATGCTTTCTGAATGCAACTAGGTGGGCAATCCTAAAGAATGGTGGATTGATTATGGAGCCACCCGCCATGTTTGTGTTGTGAGAGAAGAATTTTCTACATATGCTTTTGCTGGACCCTTCGAGACGCTTTCCATGGGAAATGCTACAATGGCCAAGATTGAAGGATGTGGGAAGATATTTCTGAAAATGACTTCCGGCAAAGTGGTAACTTTGAACAACGTCCTTCATGTTCCTGAGATTAGGAAGAATTTAGTCTCTGTTGGACTTCTTGTTAAGCACGGTTTTAAGTGCATTTTTGTGTCCGACAAGGTTGTAATAAGTAAGAATGATATGTTTGTAGGAAAAGGTTACCTTACCGAGGGCCTTTTCAAGCTAAATGTAATGATTATTGAAAATAATAATAAAATTTCAGCTTCGTCTTACTTACTTGAGTCAAATAATTTATGACATGAACGTTTGGGTCATGTCAATTATAAAACCTTGCAGAAAATGATTAACTTGGAAGTATTGCCTAAGTTTGAATGCGAAAAATGTAAATGTCAAATATGTGTGGAATCTAAGTATGTTAAACATTTTTATAAGTCGGTTGAAAGGAATTCAAATCCTTTAGACTTAAATTCACACAGATATTTGTAACATGAAGTCAATACCATCTCGCGGTGGAAAGAAGTATTTCATAACTTTTATTGACGACAGTACTCGATATTGCTACGTTTACTCACTTAATAGTAAATATGAAGCAATAGATGCATTCAAGCAATACAAAAATGAAGTGGAAACTCAACTTAACAAGAAAATCAAAATGATAAGAAGTGATAGGGGTGGTGAATATGAATCTCCTTTTGAACAAATATGTTTAGAATATGGAATAATTTATCAAACAACGGCCCCTTACACGCCCCAATCCAATAGGATTGCAGAAAGAAAGAATAGTTCATTAAAGGAGATGATGAATGCATTGTTGATAAGTTCTGGTTTGCCATAGAACTTGTGGGGGAAAGCCATTCTTACGGCTGGCCGAATACTAAATCGAATACCCCATAGAAAAACACAATCCATTCCATATGAAAAATGAAAAGGAAGGAAGCCCAACTTGAATTATTTGAAAGTGTGGGGGTGTTTGGCAAAAGTGCAAATTCCTAAACCCAAAAGGGCAAAAATAAGACCGAAAACAGTTGATTGTATTTTCATAGGATATGCAACCAACAGTAAAGCATATCGATTTCTGGTTCATAAATCAGAAAATCCCGACATTCATAATAATACGGTTATAGAATCAGATAATGCTGAGTTCTTTGAAAATATATATCCGTATAAAAAGGAATGCGAGTCGATTAATGAAGGATCTAAACGATCTCGGGAAGAAACAAAAGAAAGTACATTTAATCAGGAGGATCCAAGACATAGTAAACGTCAAAGAACGTCTGCTTCATTTGGACCAGACTTTGTGACTTTCTTATTGGAGAATGAGCCTCAAACATTTAAAGAAGCTATGTCTTCTTCGGAATCATTATTCTGGAAAGAGGCAGTCAATAGTGAAATAGAATCCATATTGAACAACCATATATGAGAATTGGTTGATCTTCCTCCTGGAAATAAACCTTTGGGTAGTAAATGGATTTTTAAAAGAAAAATGAAAGATGATGGTACTATTGATAAATTTAAGTCAAGACTTGTTATCAAAGGGTATAG
The DNA here is from genome assembly GCA_026770625.1 of Nicotiana glauca. Taxonomy (NCBI): domain Eukaryota; kingdom Viridiplantae; phylum Streptophyta; class Magnoliopsida; order Solanales; family Solanaceae; genus Nicotiana; species Nicotiana glauca. Next base: position 48,241 of record MU701829.1, on the reverse strand, counting down.
ACAACGAGAAAGTCTTGACTACTTTGATACATATTCTCCAGTGACAAGAATTACGTCCATACGAACGCTAGTAGCTTTAGCTGCAGTTTATGGTCTTGAAATTCATCAAATGGACGTAAAGACAGCCTTCTTAAATGGAGATTTGGAGGAAAAAATTTACATGGAACAACCTGAAGGGTTTGTGGTTTCGAGTAAAGAAAGAAGGTATGTAGACTTGTTAAGTCCCTCTACGGACTAAAACAAGCACCTAAACAATGGCATGAGAAAATTGACCAAACAATGTTGTCAGATGGTATTAAGATAAACGAATGTGATAAATGTGTATACATTAAAAATGCTCCAAATCACATAGTCATTGTTTGCCTATATGTGGATGATATGCTGATAATGAGTAATGACATTGCCAATATAAATGCGACTAAGCGTATGCTAACTAGCAAGTTTGATATGAAAGACTTGGGAGTTGCGGATTTAATTCTGGAAATTAAGATCCAAAAGACTCCTCAACGTCTGGCATTGTCCCAATCTCATTATATTAAGACACTACTTGAAAAATTCAAGCACTTGGGATTTAAAGTTGCAAAGACTCCAATTGACATGAATCTTGCATTAGCAAAGAACAAAGGCCAAAGTATACCACAATTGGATTATGCTCGTGTGTTGGGATGCTTAATGTACATCATGAATTGTACACGACTAGATATAGCTTGTGCTATAAATAAACTGAGTCGATACACGAGCAATCCAGATCAAACTCATTGGATGGCAATGAAACGAGTTTTGGGATATTTAGAACATACCCAAAACTTTGATTTGCACTACAACAAATATCCTACAGTGATTGAAGGATATTGTGATGCGAATTGGATCACCGGTTCAACTGATTCGAAGTCCACAAGTGGATATGTATTCACTATTGGTGGAGGAGCAGTATCTTGGAAATCGTCCAAACAAACTTGTATTGCCCGCTCTACAATGGAGGCTGAGTTCAGAGCCTTAGATAAAGCCGGTGAAGAAGCTGAATGGCTCCGGAATTTCTTGGAAGACATTCCATTTTGGCCCAAACTGTTGGCACCAATATGCATACATTGCGATAGCCAAGCGACAATTGGAAGGGCTGGTAGCGCTATGTATAACGGTAAATCTCGTCATATACGATGGAGACATAAAACCATTAGGCAATTACTCTCTAGAGGAATTATCACGATTGACTATGTAAAGTCAAGTGATAATATATCGGATCCACTTACAAAAGGCCTAACTAGAGAAGTAGTTGATAAATCATCGAGGGGAATGGGACTATGGCCGAGAACAAGCCATTGTGGCGGTAACTCTACCTAGAAGACTAGAGATCCCAAGATCTAGGTTCAAGGAGATCAAACAAAGTCATTAATGACGGTTCAACATTGTCAAACAAAAATTTTGGTCCATTTTCGTGATGAGACAATGTTCAGTACCAAGGATAAAAACATTAAGGCTTTTAATGATTTCTAAATTTTGATACGTGGTATATAAAATAGTGTATCTACAGGATGACACATTTAGGAATCACTTATGTAAGTGTGAAGTGTTAGCCGCTTCAAGGAGAATTCTGCAAGGCCAATTCTCTACGCACTTATGAAACCAGGCGTGTTCATGAACGAACACAACAATAAGAACCAAAGACGGTTAAGGGTTGATTGTGTGACTTATGGTTGTCTAGGTATACACTAAAGTTCGACGGTTCAAAGATATCAAATTTACCGATTGACCGAGTATATCCGACATAAGATCACTACGGAAAGTTCAAATGGAAACCTACTTATCCAGATGCAATTAATCCTTGCTTGTGAATCACACAAGTTTTTCATGCATACTTCTGTGATATAGCCATTCCCCATTCACGTGGGGGATTGTTGAGTTTTTGTTTAAGATAAAATAGTCTTAAAATGAGAGTGAATGGGAAATGGGATTTGGATTTGGATTTGGATTTGGTCAAATAATCGATCGATTAATTAATTTTTTGGACCAAATTTATTTGTTAATAGTGAATATTAACGTGATATAATTCGTGTTTGTAACTGATGTTTTTCAATCCATGTATTGTGGTGCACCAACAAGCAACAAGATGCCTAGTGCACCTCTCACCATGGTCAAGTGCTCCTCCCACCAAGCAAGTGTTCATTGCACCATGTAAGTGCTTCCTCCATGATAGCCTAGTGCTTGTTCCACCATGGAAGGGGCAGATTTCTCTCAAATGACTGCTATAAATAGAGCAGCAGTTGGATAGAAAGAGACACACAGGAAAAAAATACTAAAGATACATTCGATATACACTCTGGATATATTCGATATACACTCGGTATACCAATATACACTCTGTATACACTCAGTATACACTGGAAAAACGAATTGCAATCTGATATCGCCTTCTGTAAGAATTCAACATCGGCTATACATTGCATTCCTTCCTCTCAGAATTTCCATTTGACTTCTGAGATGTCCTCCTTTATTCTACATTGTTTTTAACTACAAACAAGCATCCATACGTGTGATTTGCTGCCGAACTTTGTGTTTGCTGAAACACTGGGGTTTGAAGTACCGCTATACCAGTGTGTAATTCATTCTATCCTGGGAGGAAATAATCCATAACCTTGGGTACTAGGAGGGGATTAAATTCCTTAAGGAAACACTATTAATTCAGTGTGCTCGAATTAATTATTACTTTATTTATATTTAAGTTTTATACGCTAACATTTTTATTTTCCAGAATTATTATTTATAAATACTGGATAATAAACCAAGGAACTAGCAGCTAAGGCTTGAGGTCTCAATTTCTTGCATTGAACAATTATCCTTAAGTAAGTCTCAAATTTACCTTTAGCCTATATATTGTCGATTTTAGACATCGTAATTTATCTTAATTATCACAGTCATGAGGTAATTTTTAGAGTTAATTAAAGGGGATCCAAATGGTAATCATGAAAAATGGATGAAGTAAGGCATAAGCAAATTAAAGTAGTACTTATCTTTTCTTTTTTGAAAAGTTTACCAAAGGTAGAGTAGTCAAATGGGATACTTCACTTCTCACGGACAGATATCAAGTTCAATTTAATTTGTTGGAGTCTCCTTTTAATAGAATATTTGCCGCCAACAATTGCTACTAAAGTTTTGGACTATTAACTCTGGTCCCAAAATCTCGTAAAAACCATGGAATTTTTTCTACATCTTTTATGGGAGTAATTGACGTACCAACTTAACTGCAATGAGATCATATAGTCATCGAGAGCCGTCAGTAGAGTAAGATTTGAATAGTTCAATTAAGCACTCGATTCAATGTGTTCAAATAGGAAAGGTGTCTAGGCTCTTATAATTGGCACACGCAAGGTATTGCACAAGGCATTTCTCTCATAATCTTTTTTATTTTCTTTTATGAAAAGTTTATTGTGTTAGTAAACTATATTTGTAAAATAATTCTGGATAATATAAAATAACGTATTAATAGAAATAAAAAACATAAACTGTCAAGCTCTAGCTCAATTGAAGCGAAAACCACAATTATAGAAAATTCAACAACAAATAATTTTGGGACAATTGCAGAAATGAAGTATTACAACTAAATGAAGAAATTAAATTGATAACAACTAAGTGATGAACGCCATGGATGTGAGCTCGAATCCGCAAAGAAGAAGGATAGATTTAGGTGAGAAGAGAATTTGGATTGAAGGGAGAAAATCAGAAGAGAGAGAAAGATTGAGTTACCAGAAGTTCGTTGGTACTGCTCCCCTTCCAGTCGTTATTTTTTATGCTTTTTCAATTAATCATAGCCCTTGATCTATACTAGATGAGCATATCTCAACCCTCCAAGTTTTTCGTGTTTTTCACATAGGCCTCTCCGCCTTTTATAATTCGATTATGTCTTAAATTTAAAATATAACATCACATAGACTACGACATACCCTTCCCCTTGAAATGATCCTTGTCCTCAAGGATCAAAATGAGGAAACTTGGCTTTCAAATCTGCATAAGCTTCCCAAGTGGCATCCTCCGGAGCTAAGTTCGACCACTGCACTAAGATTTTAACAACAGCAACATTACCCTTCTTAACCATTTATCTCTGTAATATAGCAACTGGAGCAACCAAAAACTGCCCATCTTCTCCAGTCTGGGGCAGTGCAATTTGAGTAGTGATCTTGGATCCCACTTTCTTTTTCAATAGAGAAACATGAAAGACATGATGTACTATGGAAGTAGGAGGTAATTCTAGTTTGTAAGAAACTTGCCCTACCCTTGCAATGATCTTGTAAGGACTATAGAACTTGGAGCTGAGTTTAAGATTTCTTCTGAGAGCTAAGGATGATAGTCGATAAGGATGGAGCTTTAGAAAGACCATGACACCCACCTGGAATTCTCTTTCATTCTTCTTTGATCTTCATATGACTTCATTCTCTCTTGAGCTTTAACCATCCTGCAACAGTTGTTGAACCTGTTGCCTCCTCATAACAGCATCGCCAATAACTTGGACAGTAGTATCTAGCAGTGGTCGAACTGATAATTGTGGTGGATCAAAGCCATACAAGGCCTCAAAGAGAGTGTATTCTAAGCTGGTGTGAAAGTTTGTATTGTACCACCACTCAGCTAGGGGTAACCATTGCTTCCATTGTATTGGCTTGTGAGAAGTCATACACCTAAGATAATCCTCAATGCATTTCTTCACTCTCTCAGTTTGGCCATCACTCAAGGGGTTGTAGGCAGTAGTGAAATGAAGTTGAGTGCCCAACAGTCTAAATAGCGCCTGCCAGAAGTTGCGTAAGAATACTTTATCTCTCTCAGAGATTATAGAATCAGGTAACCCATGCAATGTATGCACATGCTTGAAGAATGTGTAAGCCACATTTACTGCAGTGTAAGGGTGAGCAAGAGTCATAAAATGAGCAAATTTTGACGTCCTGTCCACTACCACAAAGATCACTTCTTTGCCCTTAGATCTTGGAAGTCTTACAATGAAATCCATGGTTATATGTTTCCAAATTTGGTCTGGAATAGGTAAAGGCCGCAGTAGGCCCAGATAAGGAACTTTATCTCCTTTGTTTCTTTGACATACATCACAAGCAGATACATGGTCAATCACAATTTGCTTCATACCAGGCCAATAAAACAATTGTGAAAGCTTTTTTAGAGTTCCAAGTTAGCCTGAATGCCCCCATTTGGTGAGTCATGAAAGGCTGTCAGTAGCTGTTGCCTGAGTGGACCCTGATCCCCTATGTAAATCTTGACCTTCTTTCTCAAGACCCTAGCTATATAATAATATATATGAGGACCTTGAGTATCTACTGTTACCTCAGAGATTAGGCAGCTGCATATGTGTCTTCTTCATAGCTATTACTGACTTCTTGCATCCAAGTAGGAGTTATCACACTAATGGCCAAGAATTCAGCTGCACTAGACAATGTTTCACCTCCCAGAACCTCAAACTGCCTGGAGAGTGCAACAACAACTCTATTTTCTGCCCCTTTCTTATACTGAACATCATAATCAAGCCCCAGTAGTTTAGTTAACGCCTTCTATTGAATGGTAGTGGTTACCCTTTGTTCCAGCAGGAATTTGAGGCTGGGATGATCAGTCCTCACTATAAAATGCTTATATTGCAAGTAATGCCTCTATTTCTCTACTACATTCAAGAGGGCCATGTATTCTTTCTCATAAATAGACCTTCCTCTGTGTCTAGGGGAATGTACTTTACTAATATAAGCAATGTATTTTCCCTTTGGCAATAAGACATCATCTATACCATTCTGGATACCATCAGTTTCCACTATAAATTATTGAGAATTATTAGGTAAGGCTAAGATTGGTGTGTTGATCATGGCTTGTTTCAAAGCTTCAAAAGCAACTGCAGCTTCCACATTCTTCTTGATGCTTCCCTTTTTAGCAAATCAGTCAGGGGTTTAGCAATAACTCTATAATTGAGCACATATTTCTTGTAGTATCCGGTTAATCCCAACAGTCCTCTGAAGCCTCTCAATGTAGTTGGTGTGGGCCACTCCACCATAGCTTTGACTTTTTCAGGGTCAGTAGAGACCCTTTCCCTTGAGATCACATGCCTCAAGTACTCCACCTTTGATTGCCCAAAAGAACACTGAGATTTCTTTGCATACAAGGTCTGAGTTCTTAGGATTCTGAACACTGTTTCTAGACGTGTCAAATGTTCATGTAAGGATTAACTATAGATGAGGATGTCATCAAAGAACACTAGCACAAACTTTTCTAAGTATAAGCTAAAAAATTTGGCTCGTCAACGCATGAAATGTAGCTGGAGCATTTGTTAGTCCAAATAGCACGACCTTGAATTCATAGTGTCCCAAATGAGTCCTAAAAGCAGTTTTATAAATATGTTCACTCTTCATCCTGATTTGGTGGTACCCAGACCTGAGGTCAATTTTTGAGAAAATAACTGACTCAAATAACTAATCTAGCTAGTCATCCACTATTGGAATTGGATACTTATCTTTTATGGTTATCTCATAAAGTCCCCTATAATCCACACAAAACCTCCAAGTCACATCTTTCTTCTTTACTAGTAAAACAGGTGAAGAAAAATGTGACTGTCTATCTCTAATGATCCTAGTAAGCATCATTTCCCTCACTTCTTTCTCTAGTTCTTCTTTCTGAAAGAAATTATACCGGTAAGGCCTGAGGCTGACAGGGACAGCTCCCGGTTTTAGTGGAATACCATGATTTAGGGCCCTTGTGGGAGGTAGGGATTTAGGCTCAGCAAATACATCTTGATATGTGATCAATACTGACTGGATGGATGAATAGACTTGTTGTTCCTCTTTTGCTGCTACTGCTTGCACCAAGAACAAGTGTGACATGAGATTTTTTCCTTTCTTGATCAGTTTCCCCATAGCGCTTCCACTAGTCCACCCTAATTGCTCTTGTTGGTTGATGCCCTGCAGCACCACCTTACTACCCTTTTTGCCAATGGTTACTCAGTTCTTCTCATGGCACGAGTGGAATATGATGTTGAGCATGATTATGCAATAATTAAAAAATATGTTGGAATGTATTTTCATATTAAGAAAGCGACAAATACAACAGTTTCATAATTTAAAGCAATAAAGAAAAGAAAACAATAAAGATATATCAGTTTTGCTTCTAAAGAAGAAATTAAATGCTTAAAGGAATTAAACAGATAGTTGCGCATAGCGAGAGGTAAAAATTCACAAGAATAATCTGAAATGGTAAAAGCCTAAAAATCCCCAGCAGAGTCACCATGCTGTCGCGTCCCCTTTTTTCTTCACGGAAATCAGGTTTATGACATTCGGTTGGGACAACTCTTTCATTTTGGTAAAGGGGTTTTGCAATTTTCAAGAGTCGCCACCTAACGATTTTAAGGTGCGTTAGGGCACCTATAGGGTTCAACTATAACTACATTTTTTGATAACCAGAGATAGGGTAAGTGCTTGAAATTATTCCAAGGAGAAGGTGTTAGGTACCCCTCAGGATCCACTAGTGTGGTTCCCGGCCAGATAGTTCTTTGTGAATTTGTGCAATTAACAAGTAAATAAACAAACCTCAAATAAAAAGGGATTTCAAATACATAAGTGTTTGGAAATGAATAACACAAAGTTTTGAAAGAGTTATAACTAAGCATGCTGATGAATATAGAGGGGGTCCTAGGTTTATTTGTAATATGGATCATATCAATGTTGTTGGCCCAAGTTCAGATGAAGTTTTGAAGATTGACAAAATGAACTCAGTCATGGACCAGGTCCATCATGTGTGACACAGTGGTTATCTACCTATACGTGTGAGATACACGTGAAGAAGATAAGTCTTAAAGATCAACAACAATATCTTCTAAACTGATCGAAAAGGTTGCATCAAGGATAAGGAGATGAAGTCTCCTTATGTGAAGAGAACTACATCTGGATCAAGAATAAGGGTTGGAGTTTGTATTGTTCTAGGACTCGAATTCGATGAAGGATCAGCAATTGAGTCTCAATCACACTTTGATTACTAACTCTTTAAATAACTATGATTGTTCTCTTTTACAGGGATTGTACAAACGCAGAAGCTAAACTAAATTGAGAGCAAAAGAGCTAGGCAATTTTGCAAGCAATGTATATGTGATTCAAGTGTGCATTCCTAAGTCTACATGAACCAGATTGAAGAATCAATTCTATTATGTTTATTCTTATTCTTGTTCAATTGTAGTAGGTGTTTCATATTGTACCTTTCCAGCTTTCATAGAAGCAATTGTATTAGGTATTTTGAGTATCCAAGTTAGAGTTAACTTGAAGGTGTCACAACGGTTGAGGTCGTGTGCCACACTGGGGTTAGAGTTTAATCCTGAGGTTTACAAGAGTTTTGTAAATGCTGTTTTGGCTCAGTGATTTTAGTGGAAATTTGGGAAAATCCTACTGAATAGTAGGTCTTGGTTTTTTACCTTTTGAGCCAAGTGTTTTCCACGTAAAAATCTCTGTGTTCCTTAATTTATGTACTCTTAATTTCGCAAACAGTACATCTAGAAGAAATAGGTTCTTTTAGTGCAAAAATTAGGTACCACACAAATCAACCCCCCTCTTGTGTAGTATTGACGTGTAGAACATCAATTGGTATCAGAGCAGGTTATCCTTGAAGAGGCTAACACCTTAGGAGAAAATCAACAATGAGTGCACCACCTGAGAACTGGAAAGGGCAATCCACTGCCAGGTTTCCACTTTTCAATGGCCAGTACTATTCTTGGTGGAAGAACAAAATTAGAGATCACATTATAGGGGAAGTTAATAATGAGAGATCATAATATGAACTCTGGGACATAGTCACTGATGGTTCCCTAGCAACCACAAAGAAGAATGCTGAAGGAATTGATGTGCCAAAGACAAAGGCTGACTGTACTGTTGAGGACTTGAGGAAGTGGGAGAAAAATGCTAAAGCCAAGAAATGGCTTGTGTGTAGACTAGGACCAGATGAGTATAGCAGGATCCAAAGCTGTACAACTGCTAAGGAAATATAGGACACTCTGCAAGTGGCCCGTGAAGGAACACCTCAAGTGAAAAGATCAAGAGGAACACTTCTGCATTCTCAATATGAAAATTTTACTATGAAGGAAGGAGAAACTATCCAGGAGATGTATACTAGATTCACTACTTTGACAAATGAAATTGAGTCTCTTGGAAGGATTATCCTTGAAGAAGACAAGGTTGAGAAAATTCTGACAAGGGTTCTGCCAGTCACATGGGAAAGCAAAATCACTGCTATTCATGAATTCAAGAATATTGCTACCCTTAGATTGGATGAACTGATTGGAAATTTGACTGCTTATAAAATGAGAAGGCAAACCATGAAGATGGATACCCCCAAGAAGGAGAGAAGCTTAGCTCTCAGAATTGCTGAAGGTGCAAATCTGGAAGATGATGAAGTGGCTATGATCACTAGAGATTTTAAAAAGTACTTGATGAGAGGAAATGATTCTTCAAGAGGTACAACCTTCAACAAAACTAGAGCTCCGGAGAAACAGACCAATGAGGGTTGCTACAAGTGTGGTAAGACTAATCACATGATCAATAACTACCCTCAATGGGAAATTGAGTTGAAGAAAGAAAGAGCTGAACGAAGGAATATGAAGAAGGAACAGCTTCAACCTAAAAGAAAAAAAGGTTCAACCAAGGCTATGGTTGCTTCTTGGGGAGAAACCTCAGATGAAGACTTAGAAGATGAAACTGAAGAAAAGCAAGCAGTGATGGCCATCGGAGAATCAGATGATGAACAAGAGGTAAGTATTCTTCATCTGAAAGACAAGATTAAATTTCTGTCTAAAGAAAAATTGGCTAAGCTATTACTAGACTTCATTGACGAGTCTGAAATAATTAATAATGAGAAGAAAGTTTTGTCTAAAGAATGTGTGATCCTAAAAGCTAAATGCAAAAGTCTAGAGTCTAGGGCAAATGAGAGTGATAATACAAATGCTGAGTTGAAGAACCAGGTTCTTGAACTTGATAACAGTGACCTAGAACTGAGGTCTAAAAATTTAAGATTAAAACTAGGAACTGGAAAGAAAAAAGCTTATCACATACATCTCACTCTAGAAGAAAACCTAGGAAAGATGAAGGATGAATTGTATAAGAAGGATGAACTAATTAAAGTCCTAAAAGACGACCTAGGAAAGGTGAAACATGAATTAGACAGAACTTGCAAATGGAACAAGGCCTTTGATGCACTCTCCTGGTTGTAAGAGCATCACAGTAGCAACAAGAGAGGACTTGTCTATGAGACTCAAGCTCCAAAACGGGACCCTAAAAGAAAGTACCTCACACTTCCTGAGTATAAAATCTGCACACACTTTGGCAAGACTGGCCATTACAAAAATGAATGCAATGCAAAAGAAAAGGCCAGTCGAAAGAACAAAGCTTTTGTTCAAGAAAAACACAAGCTGCCTGGTTGGGCAAGAAAGAATCTGATTCATCATTTTGCCTATAGAAAGGGACCCAAACTAGTTTGGATTCCTAAGACTAACCCCTCATTTGCTTTTGCAGGTCCAAGTGAAAGGGAGGAGCCAAATTTGGTATATGGATAATGGCTGCGCAAAACATAAAACTGGGAACAAGGACCAACTCCTTTCACTTGAGGACTTAAAAGGAGGTAATGTCTCCTTTGGTAATGGAAAGAAAGGTAAGATTTGGTAAAGTAGGGAAAACAGATTCTCATTCCATAAAGAATGTCTACCTGATAGATGGCTTGAAATATAGCTTAATAAGTGTGTCACAATTGTGTGACAGAGGTAACCTTGTGGCTTTCACCTCTACCAAATGCTTTGTGATTAACTTTACAACTGCCAAGATTGTTTTGCAGGGAAAAAGAGTTAACAATATTTACATTGTAGATTTGTCAACTCTTTCAGAAAATGAACTCACTTGCTTAAGTGTGTTAGTTAATGATCCCCTCCTGTAGCACAAAAGACTTGGTCATGCCAGTCTAAATCAGCTAAACAAATTAGTCTACAAAGACTTGGTGATAGGGTTAGCTAATATCAAGTTCAAGAAAGACAAAGTTTGTGAGGCATGTGCAAGGGGGAAGCAAGTAAGGTCATCATTCAAATTCAAGAAAATGGTAAGTACGTTTAAGACGTTGGAACTGGTTCATATGGATCTTTGTGGTCCAATGAGAACCATGAACAGAGGTGGAAAAAAAATATGTAATGGTACTTGTCAATGATTATTCTAGATTTACTTGGGTACTATTTCTGTTATCTAAAGATGAAGCATTTGAAATATTTACTGCTTTTGTTAGAAAAACTCAAAAACAATTAGGAAATCAACTTGCATCCATTAGGTCTGATCATGGAACTGAATTAGAAAATGTAAAGTTTTCTTAATTCTGTGATGAAAATGGTATAAATCATAATTTCTCTGCCCCTAGGATCCCTCAGTAAAATGGAGTAGTTTAAAGAAAGATAGAACTCTGGAGGCTATGGCCAGAACCATGCTACTTTCTAGTAAATTACCTCACAGTTTCTAGGCAGAGGCTGTAAACACTGCATTCTACATAATCAATAGATGATGACTAGACCTCTTGTTGAGAAAACTCCTTATGAGTTACTTAAAGGGAGAAAGCCAAACATATCCCATCTTAGGGCATTTGGTTGCAAGTTCTATATGCACAATAATGGAAAAGACTCCCTAGGAAAGTTTGATCCCAGAAGTGATGAGGGAGTATTCTTGGGATATTCTTCACATAGCAAAGCTTATAAGGTGTTTAATAAAAGAACTCTATGTATAGAAGAAAGTGTGCATGTAGTATTTGATGAAACTAACATTCTTTCTAAGAGATAGGAACATGAAGATCAAGCCATTGGATTGGTCAAAGACTTGGCTGAAGCATCAGCTCAAGTAAAAGTGACACCAATAGAAGGAACAGGTGATGGAATAAGTTCTTCCATACAGGGCAACCTGACAGGGGGAAGAAATCAAAGAGGAATTGAAATAAAATCCTTGAAGGAACCTATTCATGAACCTGTTTCTCAGTAAAGGACTGAAATATCTAGCAGAAGCCAGTTGATTGTGAAACCTCACAAGTATCAAAGTTCTCATCCTATGGAGAACATTCTCACTGATCTAACATCTGGAGTCAAAACCATATCACAATTAAAGAATCTGTGTGCTTTTGATGCTTTTTTATCTATCATTGAACCTAAAATTATTATTGAGGCTTTTTAGGATACAGATTGGGTGAATGCAATGTAGGATGAGCTAAACCAGTTTGAAAGAAGTCAAGTTTGTCACCTAGTTCCAAGACCCAAGGGTAGATCAGTCATTGGTACTAAATAGGTCTTTAGCAACAAACTTGATGAAGATGGAACTGTTACAAGGAACAAGGCAAGGTTGGTGGTCGCCAAGAGGAAGGAATAAAATATAATGAGACTTTTGCCCCAGTTGCAAGGCTAGAGGCAATCAGACTTCTCATAGCCTTTGCAGCACATATGGAATTCACTTTTCATCAAATAGATATCAAAAGTGCCCTCCTGAATGGCTACTTAAAAGAAGAAGTATTTGTGAGACAATCCCCATGGTTTGAAAGTAAATAATGTCCTGAGCATGTGTACAAGATGGACAAGACTCTCTATGGACTCAAATAGGTACCAAGAGCATGGTATGAAAGATTGTCAAAATTCCTACTGGAGCATGGTTACAAGAGAGGTAAAATAGATAGTATCTTATTCTTAAGCGAAAAAGGTAAGGGCCTTCTTGTTGTGCAAATCTATGTTGATGACATAATCTTTGGGGCCACCACTGATAAGCTAAGCAAAGACTTTGCAAAACTAATGGGAAGTGAGTTTGAAATGAGCATGATGGGTGAGCTTAACTTCTTCTTAGGGTTGCAGATCAAACAAAGTCAAAATGGAAACATGATTCATCAGCAGAAGCATACAAAAGAACTAATCAAAAAGTTTAAAATGGAGGATTTCAAAGAAATAGACACACACATTGCAACAGCTACTAAATTAGATATTGATAAACCTGGTTCATCAGTTGATCAGAAGTTGTATTGGGGTATGATTGGTTCACTCGTGTATCTTACTACTAGTAGATCAGACATTGTTTTCAGTGTAGGTCTGTGTGCTCGTTTTCAGGAAAATCCAAAAAAGTCTCACTTGACTGCTGTCAAAAGGATATTGAGATGTCTAAAAGGCACTACTGAATTGTGTCTTTGGTACCCTAAAGGTAGTAATTTCAATCTAGTAGGATATGCTGATGCTGACTATACAGGTTTCCTAGTGGATAGAAAAAGCACCTCAGGTATGGAAAACTTCCTTGGTTCATGTGTTGTATCATGGGCTACCAAGAAGCAAAATTCAGTAGCCTTATCTATTGGTAAAGCTGAGTATGCAGCTGCAGCTTCTTGTTGTGCTCAATTACTATGAATTAAACAAAAATTGGTAGATTTTGGAATTGAATTGGGATGTATACCAATATTTTGTGATAACACTAGTGCTATAAGTATGAGAAAGAACCCTGTTCATAATAAAAGGACTAAGCATATAGATGTTAGACACCACTTTTTAAGAGATAAATATGAGAAAGGATTAATCTCAATAGAATTCTGTGCTACTGATAAACAAATAGCTGACATCTTCATTAAAGCACTGAATAGGGAAAGCTTTGAAACGAACATGTTGGAATTAGGGATGATTAAGATCACCTAAAAAGGAACCAGTTCAGAATGTAATGAAAAAAATAAAAAAAATATAAAAATAAAAAAATAAAAAAATTCTTTTGGTTAGAAGTTCCGACTTAATGTAAATATCTAGACTAATTCTTACTCTAATCAGTATACTCCTGTGACGTGTGTTTATATTAACTTACTGATATCTTACAAAGTTTTTTTCTATTCTGATATTTGAGGCATAATCAAAAGAAGTTCTACTTGAAGGACCTGGTTCATCAGTATATGCTCATGAGAAAGTTCAAGTATGTTTCTATACTTTGCACAATTAGAAAGATTAATTTTCCAATCATGAGCAGAAGTCCTATTTGCACCAAACTCCCAAAAAATATATCCGTTGAGCATTGAACCAGTTTCATTCTCTTAGAATTCTAAGGAAAACTAGTATCACCTATTAATCACTAAGAGACCAGCATTCTAAAGTGATTAGACTGCTGATTGACTACTGCAAAAAGGCTACAGTTACTGCATTTAATCATAATCTTCTTTAAATGCACTCCACATACTCCTTTGTAGTCCATAACCGTCATTAATCTCTCCCAAGTTCTGATCATCCTCTTTCTCTCCAAAATTCCCAAAATTCTCCAGCAATCCTTCACCATGACAAACCCTCAAGATAACCTTGAAATTCCTCCACCAGTGTCTCCCTCAAATTCATCCTCATCTACACCACCTAGTGACAACCCCAAACCTAGGTTTTACTGCAGAAAATGTTGGCAAGGAAAACTGTTGCTACTGGTTCTCTGAGAACAGCCCTAAATGAAAAGTTGAGAACTAGCCAGAAGAAAGAGAGCCTTGCTAAAGAATCTGACTCAAGTTCAGAGTCTGAAACATTTATTTCTGCAAGCGAAGGAGAAGAATGTGGGTCTTCTGACACTAACAAAAATCAAGAAAACCCTGGTGAGGTAAATACCTATTTTATGTTTTCTGATGTAGTAGAAAAGGTGGATAATAGGTTTGTATTGGTTGGTTCAGTGAAAGATGTAAAGGAGGGTGATTCTAGTATAAGGGGAAAGAAAAAGAAAGGCAAAATTCTTGCGATCTATGGAGAGGTAGAGGAGAGTGGCAACAAGTCATGGGGAAGGGGCTCTAGTGAGGCTGCTGAAGGTCTCATTCATTTTAGTAAGCAACAAGATGAACCTGGTTCATCTGCTGAAGAAACCTTAGCTGACATCCTGAAAAAGGTTGGGGCCAGTTATGATCTAATGAAGCACAAGGCTTCTTCCCAAAAGGCTCCAATTGCTTCTAAGCCCACAAAGAAAAGCAAAGTGTCATCTCCTAAGTCATTGTCCCTTCATTACCAAAGGGAAGAGATACTAGAAGCATGTTCAAACAAAGTGACGAAGAGTTGCAGAAAGCACTGGAAGAAAGCAGGAAGAAAAAGAGGGAAAAAGGAAAGGCAAAAGTTCTGGAGAGTGTTGAGGTTGCAGCAGCAGCGGAAGAAGAGATGGAACTGGTCTATCAAGAAAGAGGAACAACTGAAAAGGTTCCACTACCAAACCAAAGAGTTCCAAGACTTTGACCAAGAAGTCATTCTCTGTACCTGTATTTGCTGAGTCCTCGTTGGCTAAAAGAACTAGGTCCACCGTGAAGGTAAAACAAAAGAAAATTATTGAAGAAGAAGAAGAATGGAGTGGAGAAGAAGAAGAGGAGGAGTCTAAGAAAGAGCAGGATAGATTTGCCATTTTTGGTAGGAGAAAGATCTTGAAAGGCAGGTTGTTGAAAGAGCTGGAGGAGCCAGGTATGATAAATTGGTTGATGCTCTATCTGCACAAGGATCGAAGGACATGGTCCTTCAATTGGATGGGAAACTGGCCAGGAAGGAGTTGATTGAGTTCATGGCCAATGCCATTATCAAGAATGGGGTTGTCACCAACATAGTGAAAGGAGTAAATGTGCAGTTTGATGCACCTAAATTGGGGATTATACTAGGCAAAGGTGGCCTTGTCTTGATTCTCTTCCTACTGCACTCCAAATCACCAGAAACTTTTGCGATTCTGCAACTGCTGAAGATGTGCCTGAAGCCAGGTTTGTTCAGAAGAGTGAGATAAAAGCTGAGCACACGGTGCTATTTGAATTTGTTAACAAATGCTTGCTGCCAAGGCAGGAAAGAAGGAACACTGTCAATTACATGGACTTGGTCCCCATGGAGTGCCTTGTAAGAGGAATACAAATAAACTGGCCTGCTTTTATTGTCAAACTACTGGATAGAGTCATCAATGGCTCCAAAGCTCATGCCACACCATATGGGTTCCTATTAACGATTGTTCTGGAAAGGCTAAATGTGCCTTTAAAGAAGTGGGAAATGGCATCAAGCAAGGAGAACTTTGGTTTCAAGACTCTTATGGCTTGTGACTATCCAGTGAATGCCACCCTAGTTGAACCTGGTTCATCTCTGAAGACTCTTGTGAATAGAAAGGTTAGGACATTGGTTCAAGAATACGGAACAAAAGATGCAGAAATTGCTAGGCTCCAGGCTCGTATTGATGAACTGGAAAATGAGAGGAATGGCCTCAAAGCTGAGCTAGCAAAGGAAAAGGAAAAGAGTGAAGGGATGCTTCAGACCATGCTGAACCTTCTTCAATCCCAACCCTCTAGTTCCTCCAAGCCTTAGGTTTTCTAGTTCCTATCTTGGAACCAGTCTAACACCCCAGTGACCCAGATTCAGGACTTTTCTTTATTTTTGTTGCTCATGGTTTGATGTTTTTTCTTTCTTTTTGTGGTCTATTTTGTAGAAACATTTCCTAATCAATGACAATGTGCTCTGTTTTCTCTTGTTCTATAAAACTTCTGATCTTAATAGTTAAGTTTTTTGTGAAGTTGATTATTGATTAACTGAATCATGTTTTCACTTGCAGTTGCCCCAGTGGCCATAAGTAATAATTAAAATCTGGGATTCACATTATATGCAACTTTTTGATGATGCCAAAAGGGGGAAGAGATATTGTGCTTTACTTTGTATTCTGAAATAAAGTGATATTTATAACCTGATTAAACCTGGTCCTTAATGATAAGTTGGGTTGTCTAAGTTAAAGTGTTGATAATTAAGCTGAGTTCCATAGGTTCTCTGATCAGTAAAAGAACAGAGTTTGTCATCATTAAAAAGGGGGAATTTGTTGGCCCAAGTTCAGATGAAGCTTTAAAGATTGACAAAATGAACTTAGTCATAGACCAGGTCCATCATGTGAGACACAATGGTTATCTACCTATACGTGTGAGATGCACGTGGAGAAGATAAGTCTCAAGGATCAACAATAATATCTTTTGAACTGATCGAAAAGGTTGCATAAAGGATAAGGAGATGAAGTCTCCTTATATGAAGAGAACTAAATCCAGATCAAGAATAAGGGTTGGAGTTTGTGTTGTTCTAGGACTCAAATTCGTTGAAGGATCAGCAATTGAGTCTCAATCAAACTCTAATTTAGTACAAATAACTATGATTGTTCTCTTTTATAGGGATTGCACAAACGCAGAAGTTAAACTAAATTGAGAGCAAAAGATCTAGGCAATTTTGCAAGCAATTTATGTGTGAATCAAGTGTGCATTCCTGAAGCTACATGAACTAGATTGAAGAACCAATTCTATTGTGTTTGTTCTTATTCTAGTTCAATTGTAATAGGTGTTTCATATTGTACCTTTACAACTTTCATAGAAGCAATTGTATTAGGTACTTTAAGTATTCAAGTTAGAGTTAACTTGAAGGTGTCGCAACAGTTGAGGCTGTGTGCCACACTGGGATTAGAGTTTAATCCTTAGGTTTACAAGAGTTTTGTAAATGCTGTTTTGGCTCAGTGATTTTAGTGGAAATTTGGGAAAATCTTACTGAGTAGTAGGTCATGGTTTTTTCACCTTTTGAGCTAGGTATTTTCCACGTAAAAATATCTGTGTTCCTTATTTTATGCATTTTTAATTCTGCAAATAGTAATAGTAAGTACATCCAGAAGAACCAGGTTCTTCTAGTGCGAAAATTAGGTACCACACAAATCACCCCCCCTCTTGTGTGGTATTGACGTGTAGAACATCAAATGCAATACCCGGTAATCATTCCTCAAAAGAGGGGCTACACGTGGTATTAGTGCACCGGTCATCATATCCATATCTACCCTTTCCACCCCGTTAAGGTATTAAAGCACAAATTGGTCTCGACCTCTATTGCATGCTATTACCCTTCCTATTCCTATCAGCCCCGAAGGATTTTAGGACTACTATTCCTATAAGAGGGAGGATTTTAGGCTGACTCTTGGATTTTTAAAGGTGAAATGACTAAGGCGACAATTAAAATATATAGGACTACATATTAGGGGAAACATGTAAATAACTAAGAGGCTCATATATACCTCCTCAAGTAAAACACGTAAATAGCATGACTTAAACACATTTAGGGTCAGAATTTAAAGTACTAAGACGGGGGAGTTTTAGTTGTTGAAGCAGACCAATTTATTACATAACTCAAATAAGAAGTCCGAATCAGGCCTGCCTGCTGGTTGTAGCAGTTTCTAATTAAACAAAGACGGATTCAATTTTATCATTATTACCTAAGGCTTGCCTAAGTGTGTATTGATGATATCCTACAAGCATGATATTTATTACTGATTCAAAATGGCAAAGCAGTAACAGTTTTAAACGAGCAATTTGGATCCTATAGGCATGCTTTCTAAACCGCATTAATGAAAGGAGTAAGTTGTTTAGACTTATTCAAAACACTACGAGTCAAATTGATATTTTTAATTGAACTAGTTTTAGATCTTATAGACATAATCTCTAGTGTTGCTGATTTTAATCCCTACAGACATGGTATCTACTATTAAAGGCTGATTCGGTCCTATAGGCATTATATCTAATGAAGTGGAGCAGGCAGGGTTTATTTGATCACACTAAAATTTCTATAGGCATGATTTCTATAAAATATTGATATTAACCTTATAGGCATGACATCTAATTTTGAATCTAATTTTAACCTTGTAAATATGATGTCTGATTATAGCCATTAAATCCTATAGGCATGAATGATAAGTGTAGAAGTAATCATGTAGAACTTTATTAAATAGATCCTATAGGCAGGATATCTAAGTATGGAAGTAAAATATGCAGAACTTATTAAAAAGATCCTACAGGCAGGATATCTAAATGTGGGGGTAAAATAGATCCTATAGGTATGTTATCTACATGTAGAATTAAAGCATGCAGAATTTGAAGATAACCCCTATAGTCATGTTATCTACCCTTCTAATAGCTAACACATATATAATTATCCCGTCCCTTTTCACTAGCCAACCCCAATATTTGCCTACAAATTATTATAGACCAAATGCTGAATTACATAAAAAAAAAGTGTAAAATAAGAAGTTACGAAGCCTGATTCTGTCTTCCTCTCTGAGTTATGGAACAAATCACCTCAAATACCACCTGTTTCAAAGGCTTTCCCAGACCTGAGTGTGTCAAAATTCCCTAAGGGTCTCAAGGGACCCCGGCCAGTGCTTACACCTAGGTTTGCATAACCAAATAGAGATGAGTGCAGTGTGGAAGGCCACCCCTTATGTGTCCAAGTTCAGAGGGAGCTCGAGGGTCCCAAGGTAAGGCTCACACAAGAGGGGCAGAACATAGGTTCCAGGAATATATTGAAAGTGCAGAACAAAGAGATTTATTTAAAAATAGGACAGGGAAATAGTAAATGATAAGGGTGATTTTAAAACAATAGTAGTGAAGCTCAAACTACACATAATCAGTAATTGCACAAAGGGTTTAGGGGTTTTGGGAATACATTGCATGAAGCATATGACCCTAGGAGGGGTCATGTTTGGACATGCACAGCAACAGATGATGCTGGCATGCTCGCAAACCAGTTAGAGAATACAAACACAAATAGGGGATGTGAGGTTTGGGATTCATACACATAGGAGAGCATTAACTTTAAAAGGGAAGGGAACATATTGCCACAAGCTATTAATGTAATTGCAGAAACATAAGCAGAAGTGGACAACCATGAAAAAATTGAAATAATTACAGAAACATGTTGTTTTTGATGTTTGAAAATAACTAGGACATACAAGTAAGAAGCAAAGTGCAGAAAGAAAAAGTAATCAAATTCCCACAACCTAGCCTTGGCTTTCAGCCGGCTAGATAAAGCAGCAACACAAGTAGTAATAGAGAAAAGAGAGAGTTTTGAGTGAAGTGTGTGTTTTAATCTCAGATCGTTCGTGTCTGTTAAAGAAAAGAGGGGTGGGTATAGTTTTGAAAACAAGTGGTAAATAAGGTAATAAGTAAAGTCTTAACACAAACATGGAAGCATTCACAAATAGAAATCAATTAACACAAGTTATTCCCTTTAATTAAGAAATCACTATTTAACGGGTAGAAGCAGGTTTTAATTAAGGAAAGAACATCAGTTCGGACAGTTTGATCATTGCCATATAAAGGGCAGTAAAAGCATGAAGTAAACAATCAAGTCTAAGTACAAAGATATGCTTATTTTCGGAAAGATTCGGTAAAGTAAAATATCACAGCAAAGGAAGAGAATCAATTAATTTTAAACAGGTGAGTGAAATTAAGGTTCATAAAAGCAAAAGCTTTTGCAATCAATCATAAGATCAATCAAGGAAGAAACATGATTCTGCACTTCAGTATATAAATACAGTGAATAAAAGTATCAGACATGTAAGGCCAAACATATTGGCAAAAGAGATAATCACAAACATACAGTAGTGGCAAAAATAATCTAGGATTCAAACAATCGAGGCACAATAGTTAAGTAGGTCAAGTCACATAGAATCAATAGTGAAGAAAAACATAGTATCAGGTAAAAGAGTTGAGAAACATGTAAAGGTCTCACAGTAGTAGGTGAGGAAACATTTTGAGAAGTTAGGGTTTCAACAAAAGTCGAGTTAAAAAGATAGTAAAACTCAGAATTAGATAAGTCACATAAAGAAAAGAGAGTCTGAAATGAAGAACCTTTAGTCGAGTCTAGTATACTTTCAAACAAACAGTCTCAGACCAAAAGAACTAGGGTTTTCCACAATAATCGAGTTTAAAAGATGGTAAAACTCAGAATCAAATAAGTCAAACAAGAATGAAGAACTTAATCAAGCAAGTACACATTTAAACAAACAATTTCCAGAACTCGGATAAGACTAAAGGACTAAGGTTTTTAACATGATGAAATAGATAGAAGAAAAACATGAGCAAATAGCAAAATAATCAAACAACACCAAGATCAGAGAAGAAAACTTAAAGGAAAAACCCTAATTGTTGGAAAAATGAAGAGTCATTTTGAAAGAAAAGTTGAAGAACCTTCAACAAAACACTTAAAAAGTTCATGGTAAGCACATATCTAAGGTAAATCTGAAAGAAATCAAAAGGTCTTAGAAATTAGGGTTTTGGAAAACCTATAAGAAACGAGAAAGATCTCAAAAGTTAACGATCTAACCAGAAAAGTCAAGGGTCTGCCTCAGAAGGCCATGAATGGCCAGAGAAAGGTCGCGGATGGCTGGAGAAAGGCCATGACAATAGTTGAGCAAAACCAGACCAGATTCCTTCAAGGGCTAGCCATGAAACCACAGAAACAAATACCCAAAAGCCATAGAAGGCTCGTGCATGTCTCAAATAACCACGAGAAACCATGGATTGGGTAGGTATTAGGGTGGATAGGGTAGGGTTAGATGGCAGGGACTAGGGTTCATGAGGGTTTCAGAAAGAGTTGAGAGAGAAGAGGCATTCAAGGGTGGTGGTAGGTGAGAAACGAGGTAGGTTTAGGGGTTGGTTTGGGATAAAAATGGTAAGGGGGTCTGGTGGCCGTTGATCAACGGCCCGGATTGAATGGGGTAGATACGGATCCGGGTTGGGTCATTTAAATTGGGTTGGGGGGTGAGGTTTGAATGGGGATTGAGCCTGGTCCGGTGGGTTTAATTAGGTGGGAAATTGGGTTTGAATTGGGGTAGGATTTAGGCTATAATTGAAATGTAACTGGGCTATTATTTAAATAGCTAATTTTTCCCTATTTAATTTATAAAAAATAAAAAATTAATTTCAGAAAATAACTTGAAAGCACTAAAATGATTTATGATATATAATTGACACTTTAAAAATACATGACTTGATTTTATGGATGTAAAACACAATTAAATCTAAAAAGAGGTTAATATTGCAATTATATGCAATTTAGCTTAAAAATACTAGCTAAATTTGTAAAAAATATATAAAAATTATCTTAGCTGTATTTTAGCATAAATATAAAATTCCAACCAAAGAATTATGAAAGTAATAATTTTAGAAATAATTATTTGGTTTTTATGGATAAAAAGGGAAATAAATTAATTTAAAATTTTTAAAAATTATGAAAAAATAATAGAACACTTGAATATGCTTACATATGTATATCTATGCCATTTTGAAGTTATTACGGATACTGAAAATATATAGAGAAAAATTAGGTGTCAACAACTGTCCCTCTTTACTCAGGAAGGATGAAAGAGTTTCCGGGTAAAGATATGATGGCCAATTTTGACCGAGCGAAATGGTTTGAAGAGGTTTAGGCCACACCCTTGCTTCTGAGTTTCCTATATATTCCTGGTTTTATAGGAATCAGGCCATGTGTAGTTCCGGATCTGTCGACGGAGTATGCCGACGGGTACTTTCTAAGAACGGATGCAATGTCTCGGGCTGAGTAAGTGAACGTCTTACGGGAATGGTTAGGTTTGATGTGGCTGCAGGCACTGGAGCAGAAATACCCCTACCAAGATGGCCGTTGCTTGCCCTTTTACATGCAAATAAGTAATACAAGCATATATTGCGTGTAAATTTAGACATGATACAAATTTCTGTTGGACCATGAATGTTGTCTTTGAACGGTTAGGATGACGTCTTTAGACCATGATGTCCTAGCCCATGAAGCATATAATAAAGGATTCGCAGGACATGAAATGATGTTCTCGGGCTATGAGACCATGACACATTTGAATAATGATATGCAAAAGATTGAAAAAATCCTCGGGCCGTGACATGGTGTTCTAGGGCTATGAAGATTGTGCCTTCAAACGATGAAGCCTTTGGATGGGTTGGCAATATTTTAGCCCATGAAGGATGCAGTAGCATGTGGCGATCTTTGAGCCATGCAATGTGGCAATCTTTCAGCCGTGCAATGTGGCGATCTTTTAGTCGTGCAATGTGGCGATCTTTCAGCGATGCGATGTGGCAATCTTTCAGCCGTGCAAATGTGGCAATCTTTCAGCCGTGCAATGTGGCGATCTTTTAGCTGTGAAATGTGGTGATCTTTCAGCCGTGCAATGCGGTGATCTTTCAGCCGTGCAATATGGCGATCTTTTAGCCGTTGAATATGGTGATCTTTCAGCTGTGTAATGTGGCGATCTTTTAGTCGTGCAATCTAGATAAAGACAATGTTTAGTCTCGGAAGGTAGAATAGTAGCCTTATACAATGCAGATGCGGATAGAGGT
The DNA here is from genome assembly GCA_026770625.1 of Nicotiana glauca. NCBI lineage: Eukaryota > Viridiplantae > Streptophyta > Magnoliopsida > Solanales > Solanaceae > Nicotiana > Nicotiana glauca. Next base: position 25,087 of record MU701829.1, on the reverse strand, counting down.
AGAGCTTAACCTCAGAAGGCAGAATGGTAGCCTTATGCAAGTTGGAAGGCAGAATGGTAGCCTTATGCAAATTTGAAGGCAAAATAGTAGCCTTATGCAATGCATATGTAGATAGAGTTAGAGTTAAACCTTGGAAGGCAGAATAGTAGCCTTATGCAAATTGTAAGGTAGAATGGTAGCCTTATGCAAATTGGAAGGCAGAATAGTAGCATTATTCAAGTTGGAATGCAGAATAGTAGCCTTATGCAATGCAGATGCAGATAGAGGTAGAGTTTAACCTCAGAAGGTAGAATAGTAGCCTAATGCAAGAAATAAGATAACAAATTATAGTAGAGTTTACTTAGCTGATAGTATATTGTGGCGTTGTGATTACTGGGGGTATTGTGACATACGGGACATCACTGGTGCGCGGATAGCAAATGTTGGTAAGTGTAATGGTGAAGAGAGTCGTATTTTTTTTAAGAATGTTTGTTCCATGAGTGAGCAATGTGTTTTAATGATTTCGCAATTTTTGTGCCTGCATCCAAAGAAAAATCATAAGTTTTGTAAAGGGAAGGTTAGTTCGTATCCTCGTGAACTTTGCTTGACTCGTTCAGCTTTTGTTCTGGTGATACCGTCTGTATCATTGGGGTAGCATTGCTAAACAAAGAAGTTTCAATAATAGACATGCACAATTTTGTAAAAGTATGAAATAAATGTATAATTAAAATAGTTTTTTTAGATGAACAGAAGACTGTGACGCAATTCAGGACATTTCCACCTCTCTTGCTACGGAATTTTGAGGGTCCTCCTCAAAATTCTGCCCCAGTTTGATGGGTTGATGCTTCTGAGTGCTGCTCGTGCGACGATCTACTGAAATAAATTTGGAATTTAGAGGGTCCTCCTCAAAATTTTGCCTAGTTTCCAATTTCGGGGGGAAATAAAATTTTTATTAAATTATGACCGAACCTATAGGGCTGCCTATGTATCCTCTCTTAACGGGAATCAGGTTAGGTGTAGTTCAATTTACATCATATAGGTAAAACATAAAGATTACACATAGTAATGCTTGACTGCATCTGAATTAATCAGTTTTGGCCAGACTTCTCCGTCCATTTTTGCAAGTATGAGGGCCCCTCCTGTCAAAACTCGGTGAACCATGTATGGGCCATGCCAGTTGGGAGAGAACTTCCATTTGGCTTCATTCTGATGCAGAAAATTTTCTTTAACACCAGCTGCCCTAGTGTTAAGTGTCTCGGCTTGAATCTTTTGTTGAAGGCTCTAGACATACTGTTATGATAGAGTTGACCATGGAAAACTACATTCATTCTCTTTCCATATATAAGAGCTAGCTGCTCATAACGGCTCTTTACCCACTTTGCATCGTTGAGCTCAGCTTCCTGTATGACCTCAGGGAAGGAATTTCTACTTCGGCGGGAATGCCAGTTTCTGTACCATAAAGCTGAATAGGGCGTTGCCCAGGTTGATGTGCAGATTATGGTGCGATACCCTAATAGAGAAAATGATAACTTCTTGTGCCACTGTTTATGCTTCTCTATCATTTTCCACAATATCTTCTTGATATTTTTGTTGGCGGCTTCTACGGCTCCATTCATTTGAGGATCGTAGGCTGTGGAATTCTTGTGTCTGATCTTAAAGGTTTCACACATGGTTTTCATCAAGTCGCTGTTGAGATTAGAGCTATTATTAGTAATGATTGACTCTAGAATAGTGAATTTACAAATAATACGGTCTCAGACAAAATCTGTCACAGCTTTCTTAGTCAGTGCTTTGTAAGATGCTACTTCGACCCACTTAGTGAAATAGTCAATTGCCACTAGGATAAACATGTGTCCGTTGGAAGCGGCATGCTCAATTGGTCCAATAACATCCATTCCCCAGGCGGTGTGCGGCTGTGGTAAGCTTCTTGTGTTGAGCTCGCTTGGAGGTACCTTTATCATGTCTGCATGTATCTGGAAGCGGTGACATTTCTGGACATACCAGATGCAGTCTATTTCCATAGTCATCCAAAAGTAACCAGCCCGGAGTATCTTCTTTGCTAAGACAAAGCCGTTCATATGTGGACCATAGGTCCCTACATGAATTTCCTCTAGTAGCTATGATGTTTCCTTTGCGTCGACACATCTTAATTGTCCCAAATCAGGAGTCCTACTATACAAGATTCCTCCACTGTGAAAGAAGTTGTTGGACAATCTCTGAAGTGTGCGTTTCTGAGTATGATTGGCAAACTCCGAGTACTCTCCTTTTGCCAGATATTCCTTGATATCATGAAACCAAGGTCTTTCATCATCTTCCTCTTCAATATGGGCATAGTAAGCTAGCTGATTGTGAATTTTCACTGGAATGGGATCAATGAAATTCTTGTCCGAATGTTGTATCATAGATGATAGGGTAGCTAAATCGTCGGTGAACTTGTTCTGGACTTTGGGAACGTGTTAGAACTCTATCTTCGTGAACCTCTTTATCAATTCCTGTACATGATGTAAATACATGAGTATCTTGGAGTTCTTGGATGCCGATTCCTCTGGTACCCGATGTATGAGTAAATCTGAATCTCCGATCACCAACAGCTCTTGCATGTTCATGTCAATGGCCATCTTGAGCCCTAAGATACAAGCTTCATATTCGCCATCTTATTGTTGAAGGGGAACTTGAGTTTGGTAGACACTGGATAATGTTGACCGATTTCTGATACTAAGTCCGCTCCTATGCCAACTCTTTTGAAGTTTACTGCTTATTCTCCATACACGGGGTTTTCGGCAAGCTGGTCCGCTAGTGCCTGTCCCTTGACTACCTTCTGAGTTATGTAAATAATATCAAACTCGGTCAACAAGATTTGCCACTTGGCTAGCTTGCCAGTTGGCATGGGCTTCTGAAATATGTACTTTAAAGGGTCCATCCTTGATATGAGGTATATGGTATAGGCACAGAAGTAATGTCTCAGCTTCTGAGCTACCCAAGTAAAAGTACAGTAGGTGCATTCTAAAAGAGAATATCGGTCCTCGTACGTGATGAACTTCTTGCTAAGATAATAAATGTCTCTTTCCTTTCTCCCCGTTTCATCATTTTTCCCCAAAACACACCTGAAAGCTCCATCTAACACTTTAAGGTAGAGTAGTAAGGGTCTACCTGGATCGGGAGGAACTAGGACTGGTGGTGTTGATAGGTAGTCTTTGATTCTATTGAAGGCCTTTTAGCAGTCATCGGTGCATTTGGTAGCGGCGTCCTTCTTTAGCATTTTAAAGATTGGCTCACAGATAATTATGGACTGTTTTATGAATCGGCTGATGTAGGCCAGCCTTCCCAGAAAACTCACCACATTGTTCTTGTTCTTTGGCGGTGGTAATTCTTGAATGGCTTTGATCTTTGATGGATCCAGTTCTATTCCTTGGCGGCTCACAATAAACCCAAGCAACTTTCCAACAGAAACCCCAAATGAACATTTTGCGGGGTTTAGTTTCAAGTTGTACCTCCGTAGTCTATTGAAAAACTTCCTCAGATCTTCTATGTGGTCAGTGGCCTTCTATAATTTGATGATAACATCATCCACGTATACCTCTATCTTCTTGTGTATCATATCATGGAAAATGGTTGTCATGGCTCTTATGTAGGTGGCCCCTGCATTCTTCAGGCCGAATGACATCATTTTGTAACAGTACACTCCCCATGGCATAATGACATCTATTTTCTCAGCATCTTCCTTATCCATCCAGATCTGATGGTAACCAGCGAAATAATCCATGAATGACTATAGCTCATGCTTGGCACAATTGTCAATCAAGATATGTATATTTGGCAAAGGGAAGTCGTCCTTCGGACTGGCCCGATTGACATCCCGGTAGTTGACACAGACTCCGACCTTCCCATCCTTCTTTGGTACTGGCACAATGTTGGCTAACCATGTCGGGTACTCAACCACCCTGAGAACCTTGGGCTTTGATTTGCTTGGTGACTTCTTCCTTGATTTTTAGACTCATATCAGGTTTGAGCTTCCAGATATTTTGCTTTACCGGTGGACATATTGGATCAGTTGGCAGTTTGTGAGCCACAGTAGACGTACTCAAACCGATCATGTCATCATACAACCAGGCGAATATGTCCTCATACTCCTTTAGAAACTCTGTGTATTCTTTCTTCTTTAATGGCGATAAGTGAATGCTGATTCGTGTTTCTTTGACATTTTCTGCATCTCCCAAGTTGACAATTTTGGTTTCATCCAGGTTGGACTTAGGTCTGTTTTCAAAGTTCTCAACTTCTTTGACAATCTCATCAGGTATGTCATCTTCTTCTGCATCAATGTCCATTTGTTGGGTTGTTGTATTTCATGTCACCATCATTGGTTCATCAAAATAAGTAATAGTGATGCTGTATTGGTAAAGTAAGGAGGAAATAATAGAAATAAATATTAATTCATTCGAAAAATTAAACATGCTTTGATAAATTGAATGATTGTTTTGAACATTGAAGATCTTATTGCGAAAATAAAAAAATACGAAAAGAAAATCATTCAGTGAATATTGCTTGTTTTAGCCTTGCTACCTCGAGGCTCGTCGGCTCTGGTAGTCTTGATGGTCCAATTGTTGAGGTATGCTCCTCTACTCACAGCTTGTATGGAAAGACCTTCCACCCTATCCTTCTCGAAAATAACACAGCAATCCATATCATTGTCCTCTAAAAACAAGTTCTTTACTGCTATGAGTGCTTCTTCTCATTTGTCCCATAGATGACGTCAGCCTGTTTGAAAGTTTGCTCCAGGTGGGATATCGGTTGCTGTAATGTATAGTAAGGACCGCACCATGGTGGCGACCAACTGTTGAACTCCTCCCAAGTATATTCATATCCCAGACCAAAGGTAGTTCCATGTTTCTTGAGTTTTATAGGTTTAGAGATCCTTGGAGGTTCTTACCAGTCCTTTGCTAGGATCTTACCTACTCCAATTCAATATGCTCTCTATATTGTTATCCCACCATTTGTCCTTGTCGACAGCATTAACCCGCTCGATATGGTGGTAGGTCTCTCCGCCTATCTTTCTTCTTCCTCTGATTGCCGGAATGGTCTGGCGACTGTATATAGGATTGTTGTTGGCACCATGAATGATCACTTCCTGGTGATTCCATTCAAATTTTACCTCCTAATGTAGTGTTGAAGCTACATCCCCAGCAGCATGAATCCAGGGTCGTCCTAGCAGCAAGTTGTAAGATGCTAGCACTTCTATCACTTGAAAGTCGACCTCAAACTAGGTTAGTCCCATCTACAGACACAGGCTAATCTCACCGATGGTGGACCTCTGTGACCCATAAAAAGCTTTCACATTGATTGCTCCTTATTTTATCTCATGTAGCCCTTTGCCCAACTTGTTGAGTATTATCAACGAACATATTTTAAGGCTGGAACCCCTATCGATCAGGATCCTAGTGATGAAGTAGTCTTCCATATTGCATGGTGATGTGCAGGGCTTTGTTGTGACCCAACCCTTTAGGTGGTAGCTCGTGTCACACCTCCTTTTTACCTACTGCGCCCCGCGGAGGGGCGTAATAGAGGGAGTTTTTTCAATTAAAGGACAATCGAAACGGGGTTCGTTTATTAAGAGATTCAGAGTCGCCACTTGGGAGATTTATGGTGTCCCAAGTCACCGGTTGAATCCCGAGTCAAGGAAAGGTTTGAATCTGTTTAACAGTCTACGAACCAAAAATCCGAATAAGGAATTCTATTAACCCGAGAGAAGGTGTTAGGCATTCCCGAATTCCGTGGTTCTAGCACGGTCGCTCAACTGTTATATTAGGCTTGAATTATCTGATTTTACAAAATGCTTTAACTTATGTTCTTTTTAGCCATAAACCGCTTTTATTATTATTTTTTAAGGAAAATTGAACGTCGTTTAAAACATCTCTTTGGATCGCGTCACATGAAATGCATCCGCAATTCGAAACATATTTTATCCAACGTTTTAGGATTTGGATTTGGGTCACATGAAATGCATACCCGAGTTTAAGAAAGTAAATTATTAAAGTACGCGCCTAAAGAGATTAACGCTTTATTATCTTTTGGGAAGGCCGTGAAATCCGCTAGACGGCCCATCCTAAAATCTAAGCAATTATTATAACCATTTATTGAGGGCCCCGCAGTTTGTGCATTTTATTTGGCGAGGCTCGTACCATTTTCTATTTAATGATATCCTGAAGCGACTATGATTTTTGCTATTTATTTTGTCTCTAAAAGAAAATAAAGAAAAGCCCTAATTATTTAATATTATAAAATTCGGGTATCGAGTTCAAGTCCGGATTCAAATAAAAGGGACAACCTTTTAATTTGAAACCTACTACCTAACTCGAAGGCCTAAACTTATACTATGCTAAACTATAAACTGAAACATTCAAGGCAGGTCCATATCCATAGATTGATGAATGGATTTGTTATTAAAAGCAACAAACATGCCATTGACTTTGTCTTTGTTTTCTTTTTACATTTCTTAGGACACCTAATGTACATGATTTGCCTAATCAATTATTCCTAACTTGTGTAATTTTGACAATGAAGATTTGAACTAGAACACGACTTATTCGTGAATCGATACACTGTGGCTCCCCTTTAAATCCATTATCTAACCTACATATTCAAGAATGATTATGATAGGAGTATACACATAATAGGTCTATTGCTATTTTAAACGTGAGAAAACTTAAACAAATCTACAATCTATTATTACTGGGCCAGGCATTTCCTTTCATCGAAATTTAACACAGTACATGGCAACTTTAATAACAGTCATATCACATGTAAAAATGGGAATAACTAATGGAGATTCTATGGCGCAACTACAGGAGCTAATGGATATGTGGAACAACTAAATAAATAACATAAGCTATTCTATCTACCTCACATTAGATTGCTTCTCGATTCAACAGACTCAAACAGACCTAAGAGACGATAGTTCATACAGTCCACTATACACTAATAGTCTAAACAGTCCATTACAATTCAAAGCATTACATTCGATTATGAAGAAACTACAGTAACTACTGAAACTTTCAGTGAAGCTGGACTTCCATTTCATTTCATTTCATCTACACTCTACATGATGTTGAGATTCAAAGACATGTACCTGGAAATGTTTACAAATGGAAGAAGAATAAAGATCAGCAGCAACAGTGCAACACATCAAATACAACAGCAACAACAGATAACACCAGCAACAACAGCTTGGAATCCAGAATAACTCAAACCCAATCTTAAAACCAAAGTAACATTCGACCACAACCCAGGACCAGTTGTAAAACTGAACAACAACAGCAAATACCAAACCAGAAATACACTCAAGCAAGGTGGGAAATGATTTGTAAAATGCGAAATAATAGCCAACACTCAAAAGATTCTGCTGAGACTTGAATTAGACCAAAACTGGACCAAAACTTCAATGGAACAGTAAGACAATTGTATATGTAGGCATTCTCAGTCTATTTTCAGTTTCAAACTGATATTTTCAAGCTCTCAAAGTCTCTCTTTTTCTGTTGTATGTTTTAGTTCTCTATCCCTTTTCAAAACTGAATTCCTCCCAATTCTATCTATGTCCTAGAGCTCTCTCCTCTTTTTTTTTTCTTTTCAACTGACCAAGAAAAGACCAAAGACCCCTAATTCTGTCCAACTCCCCTTCTATTTATACCCAAAACAGACCTGCCCCCACAACTCTCAAAAGCACCAATGAAAATCAGCCCAAGATATTCTCTGACAGCCCATTACTATGTGTCTAATCTCTTTTTTAATTTCCTTTTCCCCCACTAAACTTTGTCTTGTTCTATTTTTTAATTCACTTGTTCCCCACTAACCTTTGTCTTTTCTTTATTAGTTCCACGGGTGTATGGGCAGCCCATTTAATTAATTCTCCTGTGTACTATGTTTTGTTCCCCACTAGTATTAAACAAAGTATTAGTTTAATGTTACACTTAGTACTTTGCTGATACCCACTAAACTAACCATTTCAACTTTTTGACACCCCTAATTGCCCCTGAAACTACTGAAATCACTGTCCTACCCAACCCCCTTTCAATCTGTACCCAAAACCTATCAGCTATAACCAATTCCCTAATCAAATAAGTTTGCAGTTCAAGCTCAAAACTCAGATTAGATCAAATGGTATCCAAATGAAGGCCAATGAATCAGGACAAAACATATTTGAACATAACAAGGTCAAACTTCCAACCATGATTGACACATTACGTGGGAATGACTAACTATATTCACAACTCCAAACTAAACAAAAATGAATGAAATACTGTAACATACTAGACAAAAACAAACTGAATTTATATGTAAAATGATGAACAACAAAAACAGGGAGCCAAACATCACAGAAAATGAGACCATTTGAACCAGTAATACTAGTAACCAATTATAGGACTAGATATAGTTTTGTACAAGAACATTACAGACACTGACTTTTACAATCAAACTAAAGGACAAACACACTCAATCGATTCAACATATGCCAATCAACCACATGAGAAAAACTGGACCAGAAAAAGGTCCGAAAGAGAAGAGAGAAATAAATTGAAAAGATGATGAAATACAATGAAGCTCAAACAGATAAACAACAACAAAAATAGAAAAGAAAAAGAAGTAAAATACCTCAAAATTATAGGCTAAACTCCGCACAGTTCCCATTTGAAACTTCGACTCGAAATTTTGAGGTCCAAACGGACCTTAATCGAGTGTTCTCGACTGAAAACACTCAACTAAAGTCAATTAAGAACCTCAAATTTCCCCTTTACTCGGGCAGGCTCCAGGTTTTAGCTCTCTAGGTCTCATTCAGTCAAATTAAAATTCGATGTGCTCTGCTATGATTCGAGCAAAACTAACATGGGTTTTGGGATGAGGGTGGTCTGGTGGTTAACTGGTGCAACTTTGGGAAGGTTTGGTGATGGCGCCGCCACCAGGGATTTTTAGGGCGGTGCTAGGGTTCTTAGCTCAAAATCAACATTCGACAAATTCTAGGTAGTTTCGAAGGAAGGTGTTTGGATATTTGGAATGAGGAGGTGAAGGTGGGGCTAGGGTGTTAATTTGAGGTGATTGGGGTGAACTAGGGTTGGGGTCAGTTATTCTTTATAAAATTCGAATAAGTTGGAAATGATTTAAAGAAGATGAAGAGTGGATTCAGAGAGAGGAAGGTGAGGAGGTTCTACGGTGTGAAGGTGGGGTCGTTTGGACCACCGGAACCACTGTGAGGCGATTTCCGGAGGGCGGAATTCGGTGTTTGAAGGCGGAGGGACTTGAGCCTATCTCTAGGTTAGAAATGAAGGCGAAGGCGAAGGGGCGGGGTATGGCTTAGGGGGGCTGGGTCGGATTTAGGAATATATACTGGACGGGGGAACGAATCTAAACCGTTCGATCAATTAAGATCAACGGCTTGGATTATTTGTCTTAACAAAACAGTATCGTTCCGATGCCCTTGAGATCGGGTTGGTCTCTGGATGGAAATGGGTCAGGGCGTGGAAGACGATATTAGGCCATTCGATCAAATGAAACGAACAACTCAGATCAACCAACCCAAAGCGGCGTCGTTTCATTGATGTGAGAGCTGAACTGGACCGTTAGATCTGTTTGATCAACGGTTATGATTTCGTGTGCCAAAATGACATCGTTTAGATGTGCACCTGGGACGGACCCGACTGGGGCGAGTCTTGGGCTGGTTTTGTTTGGGCTGCTGAAATCAAAACTGGCCCAAATCTTTGATTTTATTTTCCCATTTTTTTCTCTTTTCTTTTATTTCCTAATTAATAAAACTAAAATTAAATTATAAACCAAATTAAAATTACTAATTATTTCCTAATAACAATTATCGCACACAATTAACTACCAATTTAAAATAAAATCACACAACTAGACCTTAAATGTTAAAAATGCAAAGTACATTATTTTTGTGATTTTTTATTTTTGTAAAACAAACTTAATTACTTCTAATTGTAGAATTAAATCCTAAATGCCACTGTGACATATTTTGTATTTTCATTGATTAAAACAAATAAACATGCACAGACAAATGTAAACAATACAAGCAAAATAACACAAAATTCACGACAATTGCAAACAAACAAAAACTATTTTATTTTGCATTTTTTGGGAGTAATTCTCGTATAGGGCAAAAAATCACGTGCTCACAGCTGCCCCTCTTTGCCCGGAAAAATGAAGAGTTTTCGTGCAAAGATAAAGTGAGCGGATACGAGCGATTTTTGCCCATTTGAGTACTCCATGTGAAGCATTTCTTGAAAGACTTGACCAAACCTTTGCTTCAAAAGGTCTCCTACATATCCCTGGCCAAAAGGGAATCAGGTCAATGTAGTTCGGGAAGATTTGGTAGCTGGGACTACCATGAAACTGTGGTTCTACTGTTACTGCAGTTGCTGCTGCTGCTACTGCTTACTAACCTCCTTATTACACCATGATAAACAAAAATAAGAAGTTAGACTAAACTAAGTCTATGATTCACAAGCTCTTATCTAAATCTTCCAACTTGCTCCTGTGTCTCTTGTTGCCAAACTCGAATTGCTTATTTCCTTCAGCCAAGCTTCGTATTATATTTCATTCGAAGCTTGACCTGCCCTCTTCTGGCCACTGTTGCCTTCCTTCTAATTTCTGAATTTGAATTTATGCTGGGGATTTTTGCTGTAACCCTCCACTTTACTGACTTCAAACTTCAATGTATTCCTCTATTATACGGGCAGGCTCCCAACTTCAATCTTCAACTTGAAATGTATTCCTCTGTTATACGGACGGGCTCCCGACTTCAACTTCAACTCAAAATGTAATCCTCTGCTATACGGGTGGGCTCCCGACTTCAACTTCAACTTGAAATGTATTCCTCTATTAAACGGGCGGGCTCCCGACTTCAACTTCAACTTGAAATGTATTCCTCTGTTATACGGGCGGGCTCCCGACTTCAACTTCAACTTGAAATGTATTCCTCTGTTATACGGGCGGGCTCCCGAATTTAACTTTAACATGAAATGTATTCCTCTATTATACGGGCGGGCTCCCGACTTCAACTTCAACTTGAAATGTATTCCTCTGTTAAACGGGCGGGCTCCCGAATTCAACTTTAACATGAAATGTATCTCTCTATTATACGGGCGGGCTCCCGACTTCAACTTCAGCTTGAAATGTATTCCTCTGTTATACAGGCGGGCTCCCGACTTCAACTTCAACTCGAAATGTATTCCTCTGTTATACGGGCGGGCTCCCGACTTCAACTTCAACTCGAAATGTATTCCTCTGTTATACGGGCGGGCTCCCGACTTCAACTTCAACTCGAAATGTATTCCTTTATTGTATGGGCGGGCTCCCGACTTCAACTTCATCTTAAAATGTATTCCTCTGTTATACGGGCGAGCTCCCAACTTCAACTCGAAATGTATTACTGTGTTATACGGGCGGGCTCCCGACTTCAACTTCAACTAGAAATGTACTCCTCTGTTATACAGGCGGGCTCTCGACTTCATCTTCAACTCGAAATGTATTCCTCTATCATACGGGTGGGCTCCCAAGTTTAACTTCAACTCGAAATGTATTCCTCTATTATACAGGCGGGCTCCCGACTTCAACTTCAACTCGAAATGTATTCCTCTGTTATACAGGCGAGCTCCCGACTTCAACTTCAACTCGAAATGTATTCCTCTGTTATACGAGCGGGCTCCCGACTTCAACTTCAACTCGAAATGCATTCCTTTATTGTACGGGCAGGCTCCCGACTTCAACTTCATCTTAAAATGTATTCCTCTGTTATACGGGCGATCTCTCGACTTCAATTCGAAATGTATTACTGTGTTATACGGGCGGGCTCCCGACTTCAACTTCAACTAGAAATGTACTCCTCTGTTATACGGGCGGGCTCTCGACTTCATCTTTAACTCAAAATGTATTCCTCTGTCATACGGGCGGGCTCAACTTCAACTCGAAATGTATTCCTCTGTTATACGGGCGGGCTCCCGACTTCAACTTCAACTCAAAATGTATTTCTCTATTATACAGGCGGGCTCCCGACTTCAACTTCAACTCGAAATGTATTCCTCTACTATACGGGCAGGCTCCCGACTTCAACTTCAACTCGAAATATATTCCTCTGTTATACGGGCAGGATCCTGACTTCAACTTGAACTCGAAATGTATTCCTCTGGTATATGGGCGGGCTCCCGACTTCAGCTTCAACTCGAAATGTATTCCTCTGTTATACGGGCGGGCTCCCAACTTCAACTTCATCTTAAAATGTATTCCTCTGTTATACGGGCGGGCTCCCGACTTTATCTTCAACTCAAAATGTATTCCTCTATCATACGGGCGGGCTTCCGACATCAACTTCAACTTGAAATGTATTTCTCTGTTATACGGGCGGGCTCCCGACTTCAACTTCAACTCGAAATGTATTACTCTGTTATACTGGCGGTCTCCTGACTTCAACTTTAACTCGAAATGTATTCCTCTGTTATACGGGCGGGTTCCCGACTTCAACTCGAAAAGTATTCCTCTGTTATACGGGCGGGCTCCCGACTTCAACTTCAACTTGAAATGTATTCCTCTGTTATACGGGTGGGCTCCTGACTTCAACTTCAACTCAAAATGTATTCCTCTATTATACGGGCGGGCTCCCGAATTGAACTTTAACTTGAAATATGTTCCTCTGTTATATGGGCGGGCTCCCGACATCAACTTCATCTTAAAATGTATTCCTCTATTATACCGACGGGCTCCCGATTACAACTTCAACTCGAAATGTATTCCTCTAATATACGGGCGGGCTCCCGACTTCAACTTCAACTCGAAATGTATTCCTCCGTTATACGGGCGGGCTCTCGACTTCAACTTCAACTTGAAATGTATTGCTCTGTTATATGGGCGGGCTCCCGACTTCAACTTCATCTTAAAATGTATTCCTCCATTATACGGGCGGTCTCCCGACTTGAACTTTATTTTAAAATGTATTCTTCTATTATACGGGCAGGTTCCCGACTTCAACTTCAACTCGAAATGTATTCCTCTATTATACGGGCGGGCTCCCGACTTTAACTACATCTTAAAATGTATTCCTCTGCTATACGGGCTGGCTCCCGACTTCAACTTCAACTTGAAATGTATTCCTCTGTTATACGGGTGGGCTCCCGACTTCAATTTCAACTTGAAAAGATAACACCTCCGTTCTCCAGGCGGGCTCCTGACTTCCATTACAACTTAAAAAATAATACCTTCGTTCTCCAAGCTGGCTCCTGACTTCATCTATAACTTGAAATATAATACCTCCATTCTCCAGGCGGGCTCCTGACTTCATCGACAAATTAAACTGCATTCCATTGCTGATGTTCCTTCTTGCCTCCTTCAAAACTACTTCCCTCAAAACTGATGTTTCATTCCTCTGAAAACTGCTGGGGATAGCACTTGTGTTTCACAAAAATATGTTATCTTCCTCCTTCAAGACTACTTCGCTTAAAGCTGGTGTTTTCCTTCCTCTAGAACTACTTCTTTTAAAACTCGTGTTATCTTCCTCAAAGAATTGCTTCCTTTAAAACTTGTGTTGCCTTCTTTCGAAAACTGCTAGGGATAACACTCCTGGGGAATTATCTTTGTTCTTTCCTCAAGTGGGTACCTGACTTTCGGAAAATTTTCAAAATGAAAGAAAATTTTCTGTCCCAGTTTGATAATCTTCCTTGTGGCATGCCTTTCCGCCATCAATGACATTTTGTCCCTGCTTCAAATCAAAGAAAATTTTATTAGTTTAAAATGATAGTGAGTGGTCGTGCCACTCCTACTAGGGATGGTTTTTCCTTTTCCCTCTTTTCCATGCTCCGCGTTGTCCGACGATCTTGAAACTTGGTCAATAATCTGCCGAGGATGCTCCTGCTTCTTAGCGATTCTTTATTCACCAACTTCTCGACTATTGTTTTCCACTTTTACTCCATATTCTCCCGAAATCTTAGACCAATCCATCATTTGGTCTTACAACGACATCTTTCTCGTCCCCGTCAGAATTTTCTGGGGATGATGTTATTTGTTGGGGATGATATTCCTGCCGGGGATGATATTTATCCTGTCTTACAATGACATCTTTTTTGTTCCATTACACTTATCTTCGGCCTGTCCTATCCAAATTTCACTTTGCACCATATTGGAAACTGGTAGTAGGCTCTGAAAATCCTTATTAAAAAAATCTACCATTGAAAAATCTTTAAACAAAAGAAATGAAAAATGATGACTTCAAGAGATAGAAAAAGAAAAGTCTTTCTGAACAACTAGGGAGAAGAAAAAGGAAAAGAACTTATCTGAACGGTATAACCAACCCCAATGATCATGTCATGCATTCTGGACTAACCAACCATGTCTATTTATATCAATCAATCTCTCTGATGTCCTTACTTTGCCTTTCAAATGCCCCGTAACCCAACTCTTTTGCCAAATCCGCATTTTTGTTCTGTTTGATGCCTCGACGGATCCTTTCCATCAATCTTATCTTGCCCCTTTTTAATTCCTTGTCGCCTCATAGTGCCCTTCGAGGGGTTTTCACTAATAAGACTCTCTTATTTCTCTCAAATCCCGTCGCCTTATGATGCCTGTGAAGGTTTTCACCGATAAGACTCTCTCATTTTATTTCTCTCAACTTCCATCGCCTTATGGTTCCTGTGAAGGTTTTCACCGATAAGACTCTCTCATTTTATTTTTTAGCTGGGGATTGGAGTGTTACCGATAAAACTATCTATGCTGGGGATTCTTTTGGCTATCAATTCTCTTCAGCTTATGATCCTCTTTCTGCTGGGGATCAGAGTGTTATTCCCGACTTCCATTCGCCTGACTTGGCACTTCTCGGATACTGATCGGGAGGTCTTTTTGGACATCAATATGGGCTTTGTGTGTGGCTATAAAAAAGGGTGTCAAAAGTTCAAAAATAATTTTGATGGGCAAAACATTACAACTCTTGGAATCAAACTTCTTTCCCAAAATTACAAACCCAATTTCTACCCCAGTTTTCTTGCTTGGGGATTTTTGATTTTTGTTACACTATGACCGAGCCGTGAGGCGCCTATGTATCCTCTTTGAGGAATCAGGTCGAACGTAGTTCACACTCGATTCCTTTGTTTTTCTTGTGACTTTTATTTTGTTTCATTATTATTTTTTCCTTCTTTTCTTTTCTTCTCTTTTTTTTTTCATTTCCATTAATGATTCCAAAAGAGGGATATGGAGGAATAAATAGGGCTCAAAGGAGGAAGCAAAGGTTAAAGTGTTTGGATAGTAGAAAAATTGCCTCTGTCATTTCATTCTCAGATATAATGCCAAGTACAAACAAACAAACAACAATTACAATAAAAGAAATCATACATAATATCTTTTGACTGCGTCAGAATTGATAGCCATGTCGATACATCTTCCCTCGACATCTGTCAAACATAAAGCACCATTGGATAACACTCTGGTCACAATGAATGGTCCTTGCCAGTTTGGGGCGAACTTGCCCTTTGCTTCAGCCTGATGTGGCAGGATTCGTTTCAACACTTGCTGCCCCACTTCAAACTTTCTGGGACACACCTTCTTATTGTA
Organism: Nicotiana glauca; assembly: GCA_026770625.1. Lineage (NCBI taxonomy): Eukaryota > Viridiplantae > Streptophyta > Magnoliopsida > Solanales > Solanaceae > Nicotiana > Nicotiana glauca. Next base: position 9,520 of record MU701829.1, on the reverse strand, counting down.
TTTCTTGCCATTCTCCTTTGATGCAATTGGCCATGACATACTGCTGCCAATCTCTTTTCATCAATTAAGCTCAACTGCTCCAAACGGGTTTTGACCAACTCATTATCATCAATCTTAGCCGCAGCAGCAATTCGGAGAGACGGTTTCAACCTCTGCTGGTATTACCGCTTCAGTTCCGTATACCAACAAATAAGGAGTTGCACCTGCTGAAGTACGAATAGTAGTGCGATAGCCCAATAATGCAAATGGTAACTTCTCATGCCATTGTCTGGACCCTTCTACCATTTTCCTCAATATCTTCTTTATATTCTTGTTGGCTGCCTCAGTCGCTCCATTCGCTTTGGGATGATATGGGGTGGAATTACGGTGTGTAATCTTAAACTGTTGACATACTTCTTTCATCAAACTGCTATTAAGATTAGCACCATTGTCCGTGATGATTACCTTCGGGATCCGAAACCTACAGATGATATGGGAATGAACGAAATCCACCACTGCTTTCTTGGTTACTGACTTCAAAGTTTTAGCTTCAACCTACTTGGTGAAGTAGCCGATGGCCACCAGAATGAACCTATGACCATTGGAAGCTGCCGTCTCAATAGGTCCAATGACATCCATCCCCCATGCAACAAAGGGCCATGATGCTGACATTGTGTGTAATTCTGTATGCGGAGAATGAATCAAATCTCCGTGTATCTGACACTGATGACATTAACACACGAAACTGATACAATCTCTCTCCATGGTGAGCCAATAATACCCTGCTTGAAGAATCTTCTTTACCAATACATATCCACTCACATGTGGGCCACAAACTCCATAATGCACTTCTGTTATAACTGTCGTGGCTTGACTAGCATCTATGCATCTTAGCAATCCCATGTCTGGCGTTCTTTTGTACAAGACTCCTCCACTGAGGAAAAACCCATTTGCCAACCGTTGAATGGCTCACTTTTGATCTCCGGTAGCCTGTGCCGGTTATATCCCCATTCTAATGTACTCCTTGACATCATAGAACCACTGTTCGCCATCTAATTCCTCCTCTATCATGTTGCAATAAGCATGCTGATCAAGAACCTAAATATATAATGGATCAACATGAATTTTGTCTGGATGGTGCAATATTGATGCTAAGGTGGCCAAAGCATCGACAACCTCATTATGAACTCTCGGGATGTGCCTAAACTCTGCTGATCGAAACCGTTGACACAGATCACGCAAACATTGTCGATACGGTATGAGCTTTAGATCCCGTGTTTCCTATTCTCCTTGAATTTGATGCACCAGGAGGTCTGAGTCTCCCAAGACCAAAATATCCTGGACATCCATGTCTGTAGCTAACCGTAAGCCCAAAATGCATGCCTCATATTCATCCATGTTGTTGGTACAATAGAAACGTAGCTGAGCCGTAACACGATAATGATGTCCTGTTTCAGAAATAAGTACCGCTCCTATTCCAACTCCCTTCACATTTGCAGCCGCATCAAAGAAAATCTTCCACCCTCGTTCCTCAGTTAATACCAACTCATCGATATGCATCACTTCTTCATCAGGAAAATACATCCTCAGTGGCTCGTATTCTTTATTAACAGGATTCTTAGCCAAATGATCGGCCAGTGCTTGGGATTTCATTGCGGTCCTCGTCACATAGAGGATGTCGAACTCCGTGAGTAATATTTGACATTTCGCTAATCTCCCTGTAGGCATAGGCTTCTGGAAAATATACTTCAATGGATCCAAATGTGAAATCAGGTAAGTATTATAGGATGACAGATAATGCTTCAATTTTTGTGCCACCCAAGTTTGGGCGCAACATGTTTTCTCAAGTTGTGTGTACTTAAACTCATAGACTGTAAACTTCTGGCTGAGATAATAGATGGCTTGCTCCTTCTTTCCTGTGATGTCGTGTTGCCCCAGTACACAACCAAATGAATTCTCTAAGACCGTTAGATAAAGAATCAACGGTCTTCCTGGCTCGGGCGGAACCAACACAGGTGGATTCGATAAATACCCCTTTATCTGGTCAAACGCCTCATGACACTCTTCGGTCCATTCTACCATAGAATATTTCTTCAGTAGCCAAAAAATGGGTTCACAAGTCGCTGTGAGTTGAGCGATAAACCTGCTGATATAATTCAACCTTCCCAACAGACTCATTACTTCGGTCTTGTTCTTCGGAGGTGGCAATTCTTGGATGGATTTGATCTTTGACGGGTCTAACTCGATGCCTCGCCTACTGACTATGAATCCCAATAGCTTTTTGGATGGAACACCAAATGCACATTTGGCAGGGTTGAGCTTAATATTGCACCTTTGAAGTCTTCGGAAAAACTTCCTTAGGTCTCTTACATGGTCTGCCTGACGTTTGGATTTTATAATCACATCATCCATGTATACCTCACTCTTTGTGTATCATATCATGAAACACAGTAGTCATTGCCCTCATTTATGTTGCTCTAGTGTTCTTCAAACCAAATGGCATTCACCGATTCCAATAAGTTCCCCACGGCGTGATAAAAGCCGTCTTCTCTGCATCTTCCTCATCCATCAGAGTCTGATGATACCCATCATAGCAATCCACAAATGACCCGATCTCATGTTTGGAACAATTATCGATCAAGATATGGATGTTGGGTAACGGGAAGTTATCCTTTGGGCTCGCTCTGATCAGATTGCGATAATCAACACATACCCTGATTTTTCCATCTTTCTTCGGCACTGGCACCACATTAGCCAACCAACTAGGATATCGAGTGACCCGAATAACCTTTGTATTTAGCTGTTTGGTTACTTCTTCCTTAATCTTCACACCCATATCGGTTTTGAACTTCTTCAATTTCTGCTTGACGGGAGGGCATGCCGGGTCAGTAGGCAATTTGTGAACCACTAAATCGGTGCTCAAACCCGGCATGTCATCATATGACCATGCAAAAACGTCTTTGAACTCAATAAGTGCTTTGATTAATTCTTCCCTGATGTTTGGTTTAATGTGGATGCTTATTTTAGTTTCCCAAATGTTATCCGCATCCCCCAAATTGATGGCTTCCGTGTCATTTAAGTTGGGCTTGGGTTTCTCTTCAAATTGGCTTAATTCCCTTTTGATTTCTTTGAAGGCTTCATCCTCATCGTATTCCAACTCTTCATCATATTCTACCTCTTGTACTATTATTTCAGAATCAGATTGATTTTTTAGACTAGGTTGAAGATCCGTCCTGCATGCCATGTCATTAAGACCAGTATAAAGAGAACTGTTCAGAAAAAAGGAAAGAAGAAAACAAAATTAAAATAAAATAAGGAGTAAAGAAGAAACTTTCATTGATTGAAGTACGGGATAACAATGTTTCACACTTTGACGAGTACAAAATAAAAGAAAACTGGATTACAACCCTGGAATAATCCAGCTAAACATGAAGGAAAATCAAAGCCTACTACCAAGACTCCCTCCGCATGGGAAAAGGAGTAGCCATCTAATTGTTGATCTTGGCCTTAGGCCCCACAAACTGCACATACGCCTTGCTCAATCCTTCCCCAGCTTATACCATGTTGAATTCAGCAAATAATCTTTTAAAACCTTCATCCAAATCTCCATTTATACCAATCAGTGGACCTGTGACCTTGGACAACAATTGCTTTTTGATTCTCGGCCTGATGAAAGATCGGGACAGGCATGGGATTGGCTTGGGAAGGACCCATGCCCTTTTCTTCATCTTTCCAGCCCGTCACATATCCGCCACTGTAGGATTGAACCCCAACATAAAGGTATCCAAATTCTTGGGTAGAGAAACCAATTGAGCAATACCTGAAGATCATCCCCCAAACCTTTTCCTGGCACAAACCCGTTTTTCAGCATCTCCGAGGCTACCATGACAGTTACAGCTGCTATTCTGGGAAGTGGGACGTTTTTACCCTCAGGAACTTTGTCCACTCAAAAACCGTATCAAAAACCTGGTAAACCCACGGCACCTTGTCGTTATCAGTCTCTATGAAGGGCACGATGGCATCATTTATGGCGCATGTATTGTCTTCCCCATGTACTACGATCTCTTGTCTATCCCACTCGAACTTGACTATCTAATGTAGTGTACAAGGCACAACTTTGGCAGTGAATCCATGGTCGCCCCAACAGAAGATTATACGACACTGGGACGTCTAACACTTGAAACTCCATGGTGAACTCGACCAGGCCAATTGTCAATTCAAGTATGATGTCACCCACTGCGTCTGTACCACCACCATCAAACCCTCGAACGCAGATGTTTTTCTTGTGAATTCTGTCATTATCAATCTTCAGTTTGTTCAAGGTGGACAAAGGACAGATATTGGCACTAGACCCATTATCAATCAATACTCGAGTGACTACCGAGTCTTCACACTTCACGGTCAAATAGAGAGCTATATTATGTTCTGTACCCTCCACGGGCAATTCATCGTCAGAAAATGTTACCCGGTTCATCTCAAAAATCTTGTTTGCTATTTTCTCCAAATGGTTCACAGAGATCTTATCCGGCACATGGGCTTTATTTAGAATTTTCATCAACGCCCGGCGGTGCTCGTCTGAATGGATCAATAATGATAGCAATGAGATCTGTGCTGGGGTCTTCCTCAGTTTCTCCACAATGGAGTAATCCTGCACCTTCATCTTTTTTAAGAACTCTTCTGCCTCTTCCTCAGTAACTGGCTTCTTTATTGCTACTGGATTGGTTCGTCTTAACTCTGCAGGAGCAAAACACCTTCCCGAACGAGTTAGACCTTGGGTTTCACACACTTCTTCCATAACTTCCTTCCCTTTATACATCACTGCCACTCGATTGTAACTCCATGGCACGGCCTTTTTACTAATTATTGGAAACTGCATTACCGGTTTGATGACAACTGGTTCTATGTGAGCCCCCTTCACAACCACGGGTGTGCTTGACACTCTCTGCATCACTACCTTGACTGGCTCTGATTTCTTCGCAGCAAGAGACGACCCTTTCCCCATCACCACAACTAGCTTGGTGTCTACACTTTTCAGCTGCACCACTGCTTTCTCATTGGTTAGTTTTTCCATGGGACTGGCTTCACTGGCCCGGATCATCATTACTGTTTGCGAGGGCTTCTTAAACTCCCCTTTTTTGTGTACTAGTTCGATCATGTGGGCCTCACGGTGCACTGGCAACAGATTCTGATTAATGTTTGGTGCCTCTTGCGCCTGAACCTCGACCGTATTTATGTCAATAAGATCTTGCACGTTTGTTTTTAATTTCCAACATTTCTCAGTATCATGTTCAGGTGCCCCCGAACAATATTCACACCTTACTGAATGGTCCAGATTTTTGGGGAGGGGATCCGGCATTTTGGGCTCAATAGGATTCAACAGGCCTAACTGCCTCAATTTGTAGAAAAGAGTAGTATAGGATTCTCCCAGTGGAGTAAATGTTCTCTGCTTCTGCATCCTCTCATTACTGAAAGCTTGATTCCCACGGAAACCTGACCTTGGAGGATTTCTATAGGCCCTTAGGGGTGGATAATTGTTTTGTGGGGGTGGGTATGAATTTTGGGGAGCCGGTGCACGCCATTGCTGGTGAACCTGAGGTTGGGTATATGTTTGGGTATGATGGACGGAAAAACGTGGCTCTGGTTATAGGTAGTAGGGTTGTAGAGGGCTGTATGGGGTGCATGGGTAATTCAGGCGGTGGGGTCTGGGCTGGTAGTAGGGTGAAGGACCTCTAGATCTGCACCAAGTACCTGCTTCGACTGTTGCGACTTCTACTCTCTTCTTTTTCCAGAGCACACCTTCCGTGCCGCTCTGGATAGCATGAGTTGTCACGACCCAAATTCCATACCCGGTCGTGATGACGCCTCTCTTGAAGACAAGGCCAGCCAACAACCCCAAATCCACTCTTTAACAGCTATTAAACATAAATGAATAGATAACACAACTTATTGGCATTTAAAACTATAAATTCCATCCCAATACAACCTGACCGGGGTGTCACAAGTCACGAGCATCTAATGAGTAGGCACACTACTATTGGGCCAACAAAGTCTATATATAAAAGATAAAACTGGAATTCAAAGATGGAATACGGTGCCGCAAACGCTGGCGGTCACCTTGCTCAACTACCACAATATGGCCTTTGGTCTTGCTAATAACCCGTTACCGGGTGAACAATACCTGCAACTGCACGCATGGTGCAGGGAGTAAAGTGAGTACTTGCAACTCAGTGGTAATAAGAGAGAATAATATCTGAGCGATAAGAAAACACGTATGGGCACACCAAAATGCTATAAAAGACAGTACAACCATTTGAGAAAAATCGAAATACTGTGAAAATCCTTTAGAAAATCTCAAGATCAGTTCAAAATCTCTTTTACAAATATCCCCTTTTCTTTTTCAACAGCCAAGCATATGAATACTATATCAGATAGAGTAAGTCGACTCATAAGTCTGCCCCTTGGGCACATCACTCCTTAACATATAACACCAGGGTATCTGGTCAACAAGGGAAGTAACAGTATGTATGCCAATGATATATGAGCGCTTAATCTCATGTAACGTAGTACAAATAGGAGTGAATGCGTGAATGCAATGCAATGCACATGACCATTGCGGCGCGCAGCCCGATCCATTTGGGTAACCTGCGCTCACTGGGGGTGTGTACAGACTCCGAAAGGGCTCCCACAGCCCAAGCGCAATATCTTGGTCAGTTATCGTTACCTGACCGGTCAGCCATTGTTACCTGACCAATTTATATCACACTGTGCCATTGTTACCACTGTTCCAAGTATATATTACAGTGTCCTTGTTACCACTGTTTCAAGTATAACATACAGTGTCATTG